>JAXQQM020079523.1:0-164587 GCA_034641835.2 Pinus albicaulis | reverse complement strand
AATAATTTTCCTAGTGGAGTGTATGGAAAAACAGAGGACTCAGCAGGCCTATTGAAAACCAGTGGAGTCACCAGGTGGAGGATTTTTTCTTGTTTTATCATTGATTTTTGTCCACCATCAACAATCAGAAACCATTCTTGGCTAACACTTGATTCATCTAAGTTAAAAATGATTTTTTCTGAGTTTTGAGGTTGTTTATTACTCAGTAGTCCCTATTATGGTCACCACTATGTTGGCTCCCTATGATTTTCAAGATTGGCAAGAAAAAACACTGTAGGGGCCACATCAGAACCACTTTGGAATCCTAGGACCTAGCCTTCTTGGATTCAGAGAGGGAACTCTCTATATAAGTGTTTTTAAGTGATATATATTTATGCTTTGGTTTAGGATATTAGGCTATTTATGAAGTTCTAAGGACTTGTTTTTTTTGGTTGAATTAATTGATAGGTTGATAGATTTGTGGTGTGATTAGTTGAAGGAATGTTTCATCTGAATAGATAGACCATGAGAAAACATTGATACATTGGGCCATGGAGTCATAAAAGGATTTAATTGTTCATAAACTCTGCAAGGTTTTTCATAAGGCAAGCTAACTATATCAAGTGGATATCTTAGATTAGATTGTGATATGAAACAATAATAATTTGTGAAGGCAGTAAAGATATAGTCAGTTAAGAATATTCTAGCTCTAATTAAACAAGAAAAGCCTTTTAAGGTACCTGTTTGAGGCAAACCAAAGGAAAAGGCACACCATGGACTTCTTTAGCTAGAATTTAATAAGTAAACCTTTAAGACAAAAATCCAGCAATCCTAAGACTACTTTCAGATAAAGAAAAAATTTAAGATAACAGTGAGAGAAACTAAAGAGCAAGCTAAACCTATATTCTTTAACTCAACACTCGAAAGACCTTCAAAGAAAAATTTTGAGGTAGAGCAGAGTACAGGGCATACCATAGACTTCCTTGGTTTAGACTCTACTAAGTACACTTCAAAGAAAGGCCTTCAAAAACAATATTTCAAGCTACACCAAAGGATAGGGCTTACCATAGACTTATTTGGCTTGAATCTATTAAATTATTTCTAAGACAAAAAGTTAGATGGAACTGGAGAGAAATTAAGAATTCTCCAATCAGACCTTGTAGAGGAAAACATTAAGATAAAGAATGAAAACAGAAATAGGGTTCTAAGACAGCATATCCTACTCTAAAATTTCTGTTCTTTTATTAGAGAATATGGACAGAATGGAAAACATAAGAAAAAAAATGAAAAATGAGGAAAACTTCACCATTAGCATAGCTCAAGGATCCTATGAACGTGCTTGCATTACTGATGATCAAAACAATTACATTACTCCATGTACAATATCTCTATGCAACTCAGAGCTTTCTCAAATCCATCCTAGCAATCCTAAACTAGCTTAGCAATAGAAATCAGTCAAAAACCACCAACTAACCAACACTAAAAATGAAGCTCATATGTAGTATTTATCTACAAAATGAGGAGGTGGTGCTAAGCTAGGGTTTAGATGTCATTTATTACAGAGTTAATGATTTTTGACCTTTGAGACCATGCAAGGCCCAAGCCAAAAATATATGAAGCTGTTTCTCCGAAATAATAACTCCTAACTGAACTTCTGAGTTAATTTCTATGAAATGTTGAACTTTAAGGATTTTCAAATAACTTTACGATAACTGCTGGTAGATGAAAAATATCTCTGACTGTGTGTAATAACTATTTGATTCTTTATTGAAAGAAAACATGATGTAGGTGGAAAAATATCTTTTAATGAAGTAATTGCCTTGGATTTGATTCATTCGAATGTGTTCCTATGCTAATTTGCCTCTATTTTATCTTTAATTCTTGTATTTGGCCTTTAAAACTTTGGATCTGTCTTTTTAACTCTCTGTTTCACTGTCTTTTCTCTTTGACTTTATAATTTAAACCTTTAACCTTTAATCCTTTATTCTTTTCATCTGTCTGTCTTCTCTTTCTTTAATCTCTGCTTTGTTGGTTAATCCTTATGATTTGGCTTTGATAAATGATTAGCCCTTTAATATTTATTGCTTTATCATAGTCCTTTGATTGTTCTTCTCCTCACTGTGCCTTTTGTCTGTGTGTGTTTTCTGCGCGGGGATGAATTCTTCATCGATGGAGGGTTTTAATAACCATCAATAACCATGTTTTATCGATGATTAAGCTTGAAATAGAGCCTATTTTCCCTTTAAATTTAAACCAAAACTCTAGATCGTCACCCAGACATTTAATTGGATGTTCTTAGACCATCGGAATGCATTTTATGAATTTCCGCCAATAAACCTCCACACAAAACAAATAATTAGCTTTAAAACCTGTGGGGAGGGTTTTACTACATTTTTCTAGGGTTTTTGGACTATTGGAGGGCAGAGAATGGTGTTATGGGTTTGGTTCCATAGGCGGAAACCTGTGGGAAGTTAAAACGGAGGAGGTGGTTAGAATTCTTGGCACGGAGGGAAAAGTGGTTTTTGAAAATAGGGAGGTGGTTTTTGTGTAGACGGATGGGCGAAAACGATATTTAGGGCGAGCGTGAAATTCCACTTAGCAACTGCCGCGTGGCAGAGGAATACTGCCCATATCGCAAATCTAAAAAACGTTAACTCCTACGCTAAAATATTTACGACATGTGTAGCGGGCCGTCAGATCTTGAGGTCAGAGATCGACGGTGGTCGGGTGATCTGGGGTGACAAGCAGACAGAGCAGTGGGGTCCGAGTGCAAAGTGACGTAGCTAGATCTTTGTCCTATAGGGAGGGTGGAGGGGTGGGGGGTCAAAAATATATGCGGGTTTGTTATAAAGCGAGGGTCTGGGGAAAGGCATAAGGTCCGGGGCTATATTACTAGTGGGGTTGTGGTTATATGGGCATGGGGTAGGTTCATGTAAGTAGGGGCTTAAATAAAAGGAACCTGAGGATATTCTCAATAAGGAGCGGGTTAAAAACCTTAAGTGGAGGGCTTAAGTTTTTATATGGGGTCGGGTTAGTAAAACGAAAGAGTCGGGATTTTTACATAAAAAATAGGGTTTCTAAGATAAAAATGTGGGTCCCAACAGTTCTAATATTTCAATTAAAACAATGTAAAAGAGGGTCTTTTCCATTGGTTTGATAAAATAAATGAAAAGAATGAAGGAAAGGGGTTTTAAAGGGTTTTTAGAGAGGAAAGTGGGTTTTCAGAGGAGGAATTGATTGAATGAAACTGATGATAGGCAAAGAGGGTGAAAACGAGAAAAATAAGCCCAAAATAATTTCTTCAAGAACAACAAGGTAATGTGAGAAAGAAAGAATGAAACATAGTGAAATAGGTTTATTTAGGATAATGAAGGTAGTGAGATTTCTAAAGATACCTGATAGGCCAATAATGATATATTTAGTTTGTAGAAATTAGTATACACTAAGCATGCATAGATCCAGGTTCCCCTGATCTCACAATATTTAACTTCTTGCAAAATACAGAATCATTCCACTGTTAATATTTTGCAGAAAATTAATTGCAAACACATGTGAAGCATAAATAAAGACAATTTCACATAACACAGTTGTTTAATGGGAAACCCTGAAGCTGAAAAACCCAAATATCATATATTACGTATCATGGAGATCATGTAACAATCTCATACAAAGCTCAGTACATCAATCTCTCAGTACAATCAATCGTCACACACTAACATAGAAGAAATCTACAAATCCATGCACCGATCTCTGCCCTCCTACTAGCCAGCCTCCATTGCGCAATCCTTGTTGAAGAATAGCTCTGAATGAATTGGAATTACCATTTCCTTGACTACACAATCCTCATTGGCAACTCCAATGTGTGTGTGATGCAATCAATGCATAACTATAGTCACAACAGATAGTCCATCTTGTCCTTTCACCTATCTCTCCACTGGGTCTCCACTGGAACTAACATGCACTGTAGTTAACTGTTGTATTTGTTCAATTGATTAATGATTTATTCTTTGTGAATTAATTAACTAATTAATTCACTCCACTCTCACTAGTGTATCATTCAGTTAGACTAGATACAACTAGCTCAAATGAGTCTAACTCACTTTAACTGAGTTAAACTGAATACAACTCCATGAAATAACTCTGCCACTTCAGCTCTAACTGAGTCCTCCATGCATGAACCACCAGTCAACCCTAGTAATTGTGTAATTCCTGCAGCCCACTGATTTTCCAAATCTGTGCACTGAAATTAAGTGCTCCAAGAGAATAGTTTTTGTTTATTGTCGAATTATTAGTAAGAGATAATAATAATCAAAAATTCTATTTTTAGATCGACGATCTATAAATAGACTTCGCCCAATATTCTAAAAGTAAAATTTCATCTATTTTTCCAACTTGACCAACCATCACAAATAGCATCCTGCAACTTCTAAAATATGATCACCATGTCTACAAATAGACTTGCGCCAAAAATAGCCTGTGGACCCACTTAGTGAAGGCGACTCTTTTCACTAAGCTCATCATCTTGTTGAATCTCAATGCTCCCTCTCAACAAGATAGGGATTATCTTTCACCTCGATCCTGCCTCTATGGTATTCGAATTTTCTCCTGGTGAGCACCTTCGTCAGAATATTTGCATCCTAATCTTCCGTGGGAATGTACTGAAGCAACATTATCTTCCACTGCACATAATATCTGATATGATGATACCGGATATCAATATGTTTAGATCTGTCATGAAACACAGGATTAATCGAGAGTTTAATGCAACTCTAATTATCACAATGTATCACTGTGGGATCTAAATGTGAACCAAACAAACCAACCAGGATCTTCCTCTTCCAAATAGCCTCACATGTAGCTTGACTTGCTGCCATCTATTCTGCTTCCACTGAACTGAGTGCCACAGATATTATTTTCCTGCTGTACCAGGAAATTGTCGTAGATCCGATACTGAAAATCCCTCCTGATGTGCTCTGTCTGTCTGTTGGGCTTCCTGCCCAATCTGTATCCGTGATGCCATGCAACTTCACCTCATCTATCTCTCTGTACCATAATACATACTCAGATGTTCCCCTGAGATACCTTAGGACATGCTCATCTGCCTTCCAAAAGAGCTTGGTAGGCTTTACCATCGCTCGTGAAAGTTGGTTCACCGCATAGCATATGTCTGGTCTTGTATTAACTAAATACATGAGCAAACCCACCAAATTTCTATAGACAATGGCATCCACTAACTCTGCCGATGTAGCATCCTCTTTCCTCCAATTTCCAGAAGAGGAGTGTCGATAGACTTGCAGCCTTGCATGTGAAACTTCTCCAGTATCTCCTAGGAATACTTTCCTTGAGACAGAAACAATTCACCTTCTCGCTGCCATATTTCCAATCCAAGGAAATAATGAATGAGGCCCAAATCCTTCATCTCAAACTCCTTTGCAAGATCTTCCTTGAATGAGTGTATCAACCGCTCATCACCCATTAGTATTAAATCATCAACATAAAGAACAATGATTAAAAGCTTACCCTCCACCACAATTTGGTACAGGTTTTCATCCACCTCACTCTTGGTGAAGCCAAGTCTAGTGAAATAGTTGTTGATCCGAGTGTACCAAGAACGTGGTGCTTGCTTCATCCCATACAATGTTCTTTTGAGCCTGCACACATGCGACTCGCTGCTGAAGATCTCAAATCCTTTAGGCTGCTTAATGTACACCTCTTCCTCAATGATCCCATTAAGGAACACAGTCTTTACATCCATCTGATGAATGTGCCAACCCATCTGCACTGAGAGAGAAAGGATGGTCCTTATGGAAGAATATCGTGTGATAGGTGCAAAGGTTTTTTCATAATTAATCCCCTCGATCTGTGAGAAGCCCCGGGCAACAAATATTTCCTTATAATTCTCAACGCTCCCATCTGTAGCTTGCTTTACCTTTTAGATCCATCTTGATCCTACAACTGATTTTCCCACTAGCCTTGGAACAATCTCCCAAGCACTGTTTCTGACAATGGAGTCATACTCCTCAACCATGGTGATCCGGATTTATGTAGGAATGCAATAGAATACAGAAATAACCATAAACATAGACATATAGTGGAAATAAGGCTTCACTTCATTAATATCAAATCACAGAAATATGTTTACAAACATGATAGAAATAAAATAGCTAGGGTGTTGGTAGCAAATCTTTGAGTAGAGATGTGGCGACTACAGACCTCTGAATTTTATTACAATGAGGCTTGAGGGACTATTTATTATGGATAAACCTGTTTGGGTAAATTGGTGTTTAAACTTCTTGGGGATGTAACTTCGGCATACTATCTCTATTTGGGGGTCAAAACAGCTCCGGAAGTTCAGGACCCGAAAAACTGCTGAAAATGGTAAGTTGTGAAAAAAAAAACTGAAAGACACAATGGTGGGTCCCTAATTGGAATAGGCGGGTGGACACCAATATCCACCTAGATCATTCCTCCCCCCTTAGGAAGCAATGGTCCCCATTGCGTTGAGTTCCTCCATGAGATGAGGAAACTTATGTTGAACTTGGTCCTTAGTGAACCACTTGCCTTGGTGCAGGAGTTGGCCAGCTTTGACAATTCGATACAGTTGGATCTTCTGTCGGTGAGTGTTCTTGATTTGCATGTCCATGATAGAGTTTGTGGTGGCCTGTTACATGTAGTCTAAGTTTAAATCTTTTGGTGTGATTTCTTCTACAATGTCAGAGGTGTCCAATAGAGGTGGGAATGGTAACTATGCGCCATAATGAATATCAAGTGCATTCAAGGAGCAAGGAAAGTTGTATGGCTCAACATTGATGGTGCTGCCCATACCTAGCTGCATAATCTTGCGGTGGGGTCCAGTGAGGCGTTCCTTCTGCAAATGTAGCCATACTTTGTCGCCCACATGGAAGTTGTGTGGCACCCGGTGTTGATCATGGCGTTGCTTGTACTTGGCATTGGCTCTGTCCAATATATCATGAACCTGTTGGCGGATGTGTTGAATGCGCTCGATGAAGCTACTTGCTTTGTCAACTTCAGACTGGACATGAGCTGAATCGGCCTGAGCAGCTGCAAATGGCATGGCTACGTCAATGGGACATAGTGGCCGGAATCCCAAGCCCACCTGAAAGGGGCTATGGCCAATTGAACTGTGGAGAGCCCGGTTATAACTATGTTGTACATAAGGGAGGCTCTCGTCCCATGTGCGTGGATGCTTTGAATTGTACATGCATAGAATGTGTACAATCATTTAGTCAACTTTAGTCTCCTAAATTGAGTTCATTTAATTGGCAACCAGGGTTGGTAAACTGCTGAAGTGAAGTGCATTGTATGTGCCTAGGTGTTTGTTTCTTAATGCATTGTATTTAGTGTTTTCTGATGTTTTTGGTCTTTTGATGGTTTTATGTTCACAAGAAAAAGAACTAAATGTTGGTGGAAGGTAACTACTAGTTAAAAATACAGTAAAGCCTAATTGGTTGATGACAAATGACAAGTTCAAATACTGAAACAGAATCAAACCTAAACTATGACTAAGAAGAATACAAAGCTTGATAATGACTTCAAGAAAATGAATCAAAACATAAACTTAACTTGTCCAATTCTTTTATCAAAGGTATTTTGGGAGAGCTTGAGAAATGGTCAGCTAAGTATACAAATTCTCCTAACTAAACAATTAAACAATCAGCTTATAATGAGACAACAATTTATCCATGATTAAAGATTTGTGGAAACATATTTGGAGAAAAATATTGTTAACATCATAAGATCTTCTACTCTAAGACTAGCTCCTAACTCTATTCTGCAACTTAGTTTGACACCACTACACTTCACTCAAAGGTTATAGATTTTTAGAATAGTCTTTTGAGGAAAGGTTTGTTTGTGAGATGATAAATGAAGTTGCAAAAGTACTTCAGGCCTTGGGATGATACTTTCTTCTGTCCAGATAGTTATGAGTCAATTATAGATTTGGAACAAAAGAAGTTTTGTAAATAATGAAGGTCGTGTTGTTTAAGTTTAACAACTAATGTAATCTAATATGCAATGTATGACAACTAAATGTGGAGTGAAAATGCAATGAGTTAAGCTAAAACTGAACTTAAGATGTCACTAGTCTAAAACAGTGCTGAACTAACAAGCCATTATCAAACTTAAAACAAAATAACAGAGCATGAATTGAATGCAATTTGACTCTGGAGTACCCTAACTAAGTTATCATGCATTAATCTATGGGATTCTACAGCCTATTTTTTCCATCATGAATGGTGTTTTGGAAGAGCTTCTTAGAACAATCCTGGCTGTACAATTCAGTGCAAATGCAAACATAAAGACTGAAAGCAATTTAAAAACTAAGACATCACAGCTATCTCCTACCCATCATTATGATATTTTGGAAGAGCAAGATCAGCTATGCTACTTAGTGTAAACAAACAACTGAAACATTCAGTATCACAGTCATGCCTTAGACATTATAAGGATTTTTTGGAAGAGTTTGCTTAGTATAAGTTCAACTGTGATAGTGAACAAAAGAAATTACAATTAAATCCTACAACACTACAGCCATTTCCCATTCATTATCATGATCTTTTGGAAGAGTTTCTTCTTTTGGAAGAGTTCTTAGAACAAGTATAACTATAGTGGCTAATGAAATTAACTATGAACTCAAACTTCAAAAACGTAAAAACAACTAAGATACTTATCTAAATTACGAAAGTAAAGCCGTGCAGGAGGCAGGGGCCCTCTACCACCAGACGGAATCTAGCTCTAGATCAACTCAACGTGTTCAAAACAATATTGTCTTCTTCATTAAAGGAGAAATAACTTGAAACAGAGTATTCTTCGTCTTCAGAAATATAGCATGAAATCCAAGCAAAATCTAGAGCTGTCTCTCGGTTTCCCGAGTGCTTTTATAACCAATCTACATAACAGAACTTGCAACAATACGAGGATCATTGTCTTTCCTTATCAAAATCGTACTAGGACTCTAAAGATGGCAGCGTAAAAGGAAAA
The DNA here is from genome assembly GCA_034641835.2 of Pinus albicaulis. Classification (NCBI taxonomy): domain Eukaryota; kingdom Viridiplantae; phylum Streptophyta; class Pinopsida; order Pinales; family Pinaceae; genus Pinus; species Pinus albicaulis. Next base: position 155,608 of record JAXQQM020079523.1, on the reverse strand, counting down.
AGGACATCTGGACTAGGACAGTCCTATTAGAAGTCTGCCTCCTTAAATGAGTTCCCACGTACCAAAACCACGTCCAGAATTCGGTTCTTCCTTCATGGTGAGCAACGAATGATGTGGACATGACGTGGAATATACCCATATGTGGTTTTTCTTGAGAGGACACCTGGAACATGCCTGAACGTGAAGACAGTTGCAGAATTGCCGGTTAGCTATGGAATGTCTGCATTCTGTAGCTAGTTCCGGTCAAAATGCATTACAATGACAAAAATCACAAAACTTAGCAAGTTAGCCATGTTAATCATTCTAAAAGTAATTTTAACTAATTTCATTGATCAATTGGGTCTAGGATAACAATGGAAAAAGGAAAATGAGGTAAAGTAAGATGAAATAAAGCACAATCTTGGGGCTCAACATACCCCCACTGCTATCTTCTTGCATGTCCTCATGCAATTTATTCCATAAACTCAGAGACTTCTGCAAGAACATCTAATCCTCTCCTTCTTCTTTGCCTGGAAGCTAAAGGTCTTCTGGGTTTTCTGATGACAAGTTTGAACCTTAAGTTGATAAGTGCCCTGATTAGCTTCTTGTCCCTCTTTTTCAACTTTTCATTAGTCTTTTCCACTTTGTCCATTTGTAGAGATAAGGTTGAGTTTATACTGGTTTTGAGTTTGACTTGTTCCTTTAGAATATCATTCTCATTTTTGATGTGTCTATTAAGTATTTCCAGCTCATATCTATCCCTTCTTAACACATCTATTTCGGACAGTGGAGGACTAGGGGTTCTATCTCTACTCTCTGAAGCTTTCCTTTCCAATGTTTCAACATAGTCATAAACTTCTTGCTGAGCAGGGTCAATTTCAGGGGTTTCTTCATTAAAATCCTCTTCAACATCTTCTTCAATAGATGTTTCATCATCTTCTATATTTATCACCCCTGTTTGTTTGATCTGAGTTTTCCTTAGTTTCCCCCTGAGTCTATGGCTTCTTCTTGGCTGGGATGATCCCTCTCCTTTTTCTGTGGCAGATTTTCTGATTACCCTCTCTTTCTTAAGTTGTCTCTTAATTTGAGTCAACTTCTCTGAGATTATTTCCTCACTACTTTCCTATATTGTTTTGTCAATTTCAATTTTTGAGGCTCTCCATTTTCTGCTTCTCCTTGTAGGCTGTTGTTCAGGTGAGGGCTCTTTTGGCTCTTCAAAATGATTTCTTATCAAGAAATTATCCCAAGTATCATTTGTTTTGGCTAAATGGTGTTCAATTAAAATCTTAACCAAGCCATGATGGTATAGAGTTGTCTCTAAGAATTGGACCCTTATTTGAACACAAGAAGCCATCTTTTTCAAACTTTGAAGCAAGAAATAGGGAAAATTTAACTCTTCCTCCAGAAAATGCATTATCAGTCTAATATGGTAAACATAAAATGTGCCATATCTACCTTCACATGTGATAAATTTTTGCAGAATAAGCAATATATTTATCCATTTATTTTTCAATGCAGAACTTGGAATTCCCTTCTTAAACATAGTGACATCCATACCTTGTGATTTTAGGATTTGCTTCCATGATTCATTGTGAAATTCACTGTTTTTAAACCATCTCTCTCCATTTCTAAGCAATCCTGTTGCTTCTGCAATGAAAACCTCAGTGACAGTGAATTTAACATCTCCCACTTCAACCTCAGCTCCTTTAAATGACCTTGCAAATGTTTTAGTGACTTCTTTGTGGAAGCCATTAAATTTCTCAAGAAATTGTAGCCATCCTACCTGTTGCAACATTTCTCTACTTTGAGGGTATCCTTCCAAATATTTTGTACCCACTGGTTCAGTTCTTACAATGAGGCCCATAATTCTTTCTTCAATCTTCAGATTAATACTCTTTCTACCCATGGAAACAATAACTTCAACCTTCAAACTGATATACCTTTCACCATGAGATAGTGCTTCCATCTTCCAACCGATATATCTCTCGTTTCCTAAGACAATGGCTTCAAATTCCACATCGATATACCTAAAACCTCACTGGTGATAATGCTTCAATCTCTACCATGGTGATACCGGATGTATATCTCGCTTTCACGGTGATAGTGGTTTGATATTTCAAATTGATATACCTCTGCTCACGGTGATAGGGATATCTCTGTTTTGCGGAATGAAATGATGAAGGGCTGGCTACGGAATGGAGTGATGGAGGTAGTTACGGAATGAGTTAATGAAGTGAGGTGAAGAAAAAAAATTAATGAGTGAAAAGACTGCGGAGTTATTTTTACAACGGAAAAAAAAAATCATCATTAAATGATTTGGCTGGGTGACGTGAGGAAATCAAACACTTCAGCCTTTTTAACCGCTTAAATGATGGTTGGGTATAGAATTTGAAATGAGAGATTTTTATCCAAAGTTTGTGGAGGGTATATTGGACATGATCAATAAAAATAATCAAAACAACTTTTTCGAATGATTCATAACTAGACTATACTAAAGTTTTTATGAAATGCCATTATAATCAAAACTTTTTACCTTTGCTTTTCATTTGCTTTTTGTGGTCTTTGTCTTCTTTGTTCTCCTTTGGAAGAGTCTTCATAATCCTTCTTGATTCTTCTTATTCATGGATATACTGGATCATCTTGTTGCAATTCAAATGTCTGCTGATTAGTGCCTTCAGGATCTGTAGCTGCGGAATGACTGTCTGGCTGCGGAAAGTCTGATCAGCTGCAGAATGTCTGTTTAGCTGCAGAATGTACCTGTAGAGCATTTTAATCATGGAATGGAGTGATTTGGAATATAAGTGAAATGTTATATGGCATGAATGAAGATGGATGATGAGACATGATATGTATGAATTGGATGATGAAATGGAATGGATTCAATTTATGAAATGGAGTGGAAGAATATAGGAAATGTCCTGCAATCCATGACATGTGTTATTCATTTGCAGAAAAACATTAAACTTTAAATTTTGATATGGAAATGAGGTGGATGAAGTATGGAATGAGATGAATGATATTATGGAATGAAGTGAAGTATGGATGAATGAATGAAATGGAGTATGGATGGATAAGTGAATGGAATGAAATGAAATGAGATGGATCATAAGTACAATGGATCTGAACTTATGATTTTGTAACAACTGCTTGCAAAAACAAAATGGGAAAAGTTAGAATGTCAGAAAGACTCTGATTTTCACCCTATCTTTTCTGTATAAACATGCCAATCAATGATTGGTTTTCATGTTTATACTTTTTTCTTTTTTTCCAAAGAAATGCTTCAGAAAATTCAATCAAGTTGATGAAGAAGAAAGATTCTTCTTCATTAACTTCACATCACTGTTTTCTTGGAACTTCTTGAAAAATTCTTCTCTTGAGAGTGGTTTGTGATACATCTTCAATCTATGACCATTCACAAGAAAAGTGACCTCTTCTTCATCTATTGTCCTGATTTTTACTGCTCCATTGTCAAAAATTTCAACAATTTCATATGGCCCGAGCCAATGTGTTTGAAATTTACCTTGAAAATCCTTGAATTTTGAATCAAACAAGAGAGCCCAGTCACCTTCTTTGAATTTATTCTCTTTGATGTACTTATCATGCCATCTAGTCCTTTACTGTTGAACTAGACTTGTTTTCTGAACTGAATCTTGTCTGATTTCATCCAATTCATTAATCTGCTCCAATCTATGCTTTTGTGCCTCCGTTAAATCAAGTCCTAGCTGAACTGCCATTTTGAAAGTTTGAATCTGGAACTCTATGGGAAACAAAACTTGCTTTCCATAAACAAGTTCATAAGAAGTATGGCCTGTTGTGTTTCTCCATGTAGTTCTATAGGCCCACAAGGCTTCAGGAATCCTATCTACCCAATCTCTTCTATGTAAATGAACAGTCTTTGTTAGGATTCCTTCAATGACCTTATTAGTAGATTCCACTTGACCATTTGCTTGTGGATGATAAGGAGTAGATTTTCTATGCCTAATTTTGTACCTCTCCATCATTTTTTCCACTAGCCTTGATGTAAATTGAGCTCCTTGATCTGTAACAATTTCCCTTGGGACACCAAAACGAGTAAAAATATCCTAAAAAAGAAAAGTAACTACAGATGCTTCATTAGCAACAAGTAATGGCTTGGCTTCTACCCATTTGGTAACATAATCAGTGCAAACTAATATATACCTCTTCTGTCTTGATGGAGGACTAATAGGTCCTACAAAATCCAAAGCCCATTTTTCAAAAGGTTCAATATGTACCTGAGGTTGTAATGGCATCTCACCTGAAGGAGAAGGTTTCCCTACCCTTTGGCAACCGTCACACCTTTTGACATACTCTTTAGCATCTTTAAACAAGGATGGCCAATAATATCCTAAATTAAGGATCTTATAGGCTGTCCTCTTATCAGCAAAGTGTCCGCCACAAGGTTCATCATGACATGCTTTGAGAATCTTAGGCATCTCATTCTTCACGAACACACCTCCTAACGATCAAATCTGACCTCGTCTTTTACAACTCATTAGCAACCCATGAATATTTTGGTAATCGTCATAAATGATTTTTATTTTATCTCTGTATTCATTATTGAAGGAAATTTCCCTGAATTAACACTATAATATCAAGAAACCATGGAGTTTGAGTAGAAATTGCAAAGATATTCATCAGAAATTCACATCTTCAACCGGAGTGTCATATTTGGATATTTTGGAGTCTAGATAGGAAATCGCCATCGTGTTTTGTTTTCCAGGCCTATCTAGAATGGTAATGTTGAATTTGTAAGAGTTAAATAACTATCTTGTGACCGCCATTAGTAATTGATTTTTTCACTAAGTATCTAATTGCAGAATGACTGCCAGGAACAAAAGTTTATACCGTTATATAGTGTTCCAATTTGTTTATGGCATGAATACCGCCTAACAAATCTTTTCAGCTACGCATAGTTTAACTCCCTGGCAGAGTCAAATTTTACCGGTATAATAGATAGCATATGGAATCAAATATTTTTGTCCCAATACTACTCCTAGAGCTATATCGGAATCATCTATTGAGATATGAAAAGGTAACTTCCAGCTAGGTCCCCCTTAATATAGGTGCTTCAGAATTTTGGTTTTCTGTGGTCTCAAAGGTTATCGGCAATCCGAATTCCACTTGAATTCACAATCTTTGGTAATTAATTTGAAGAGTGGAGATGCTATCTTTTGGTGTAGTTTTCTATAAATCTCCGATAATATCCGTAAATCCTAGAAAACTCCTAACATATTTTTGACAACTTGGAATAGATAAGTTAGAGATGACTTCAACTTTTGGCTCATCAACTCTAATCCCATCCCCGAAATGTGATGCCCTAAAACAATAGCTTCAAGAAAACATCATGAAACATTTTTCATGACTAAGTGAAAGGTTTTCTTCTTGACATCTCTTTAAGACTTTTCCAAGTTTTGTAAAGCTTCTTCAAATGTGTTTCCTGCTAGACCGGTGAAATCATCCATGTATGCCTCTACAAAATCATGTATTAGATCTAAAAAAATTCCTAATACCGCTTTCCTTTGGAATGTTGCAGTATCAGACAATCCAAATGGCAATACTCGGTAAGCATAGGTACCCTAAGCAAATGTGTAAATGTGGTTTTGTCTTGATCTTCAAGTGCTACTTGATTTGGTTGTAACCACTAAACCCATCTAGGAATGAGAAGTACTTTTGCCAACTAATGTATCTAACACTTGATCTATGTAGCAGTGAAAATGGTCTTTAAGAGTAGCTTAGTTCAGTTCCTTTAGTCAACACATACCCTCCATTTACCATTTTCTTTGGCACAATTACCAAAGGAGAAACCCACCGACTATCTGAAATGGGATAGATGAAGTTGACATTTAACAATTTTTTTCAATTCTTCTTTAACAATCTCCCTAAGATTTTGATTCATCCGTCTTTGAGGTTGTCTCATTGGTTTGCAATTTTCCTCTATAGATGTGATGAGTTCAAGTCTTGGGCTTATCCCTTTCATCTCTGTACTCCCATGCATATGCATATGAGTGTCTCTCGTAATACTTGACTAACTTTCTTGTTGAGATTTCTCTAGGTTCTTATTTATGTTCAAAGTTTTTCCCGGAAAGATCTCACTTGTAGAGTCGCCAAATTTATCCATAGAATGAAGAGACATCCTCTGCCTTGGATGAAAAAAACTCAATATTAGATCCCTCTCTTGAAATGATTCATGTTTGTGTTCGAGAGGATTCAAAGTTTTCTAGATTATTCGTAATTTGATTATCTTCACTAATTTCTGAAATTGTGAAGAGAGGTTGTAAATATTCTTCTATCCTCTATCCATTGAGTGTCATCTAGATCCGTAATTGTCCTAGTCAAGGATATACAAAAGTGAATTTCTTAGTTGAACTACCACATCGAGATGTACATATCACCGGATCTACAACTAATAAAAAGAATCAGCTGTAGCCAACCAAGGTCTTCCTAATATAACAGATGGCCTCCTAGATTATTCTTAGGGGTTAGGGATCATGAAATCCACAGATACTCCCAAGAATCTAGGGACACTAGAATATCTTCTATTACCCCATCTGGTTTGACTGATCTTTCTCGCTAATTGTAATAGTGTGGGTGTAAAGAGAAGATTAGGAAGTTTCATTTTATCCATGATTTGTTCACTCATGATATTGATTGCTGCTCCTAAATCAATGAGTGTGTTTTGATTTCAATTCCATTTATGTGAATTTTAACAACCTGGATTTTGTGGTCAAGATACTTTGAATAGCAATCTTACCCATCATAATATTTGCTATTTTTCCTTCCAGTTGAATTTTCTTTTCTTTATATTTCTCTTATTCTTTTTTCTTATTTTCTTCATGCTCAACTCCTTTATTGTTTTGGTTAAAAATTGAATTCTCCTTGATGGCTTGTAATAATGGAATTTTAATGCAAACATTTCTCACCTCATCTAGGAAATCATAATTAGGCACCATAATTTTTTTTTCTACACCTCTATCAATTTGTAATCTTTTCCGGGAAAGGAAGTTGTATAGAAGTAGATGTGGATGGTTGCTCTACTGTCAGAGTTGAAATTATTGATCCTTTTGCTTTGATTTTTCAAAGGTTTGGGTCTTGAAAGGATGTGTCTTCCTCAAGACTTTTACTCAATTGCAGAGAGTCTTCCTCGCAGTTATCTTGTTCTTATATGATCACGAAGGTTTCCTCTTTTCAAGTATTCCTTCCGTACCTAAGTTGAACATCACTAAGGTCTAAAGGAGTAATTAAATAAGTTGGAAACTCGTTGGCCTTCATCATGTATGTATTCCGAGGATTTTTATATTATTAGGGTTTGGTATGGGTTGAGCAGTAAATTGATTTTATTTTTGAGGGAATGGTAATGAAAGTGGTTGATTTTGATGTGGTATGTCTCCGATGATGTTGTTGAGGATTTTGTTGAATATTTTGAGGAAAATTTTGTTGAGGATTTTGAGTGATAAAAATGTGGGTATGGTGGATACCGATAGTATGGGGAGTATCTTCCATAGGGACTTTTGATCCTTGTGCCCAAGTCGTAGATTGATTTTGAAATTGAGGCCAAGGGTTGTTGCCAAGAATTCCAAGGTGGAGGTTGATTTATACATTTGTTCGTTGAATCCTTGTGTTTGAGGTCCTTGCCAAGGCCTTCTAGATACAAAATTGAGAGACTCGTGGAACTTAGGATTTTCCCCGTTAAAAGACAAAACTTCTCTTTGAGACCGTGAAGAGAAGGACAATTCTTGGTCCTTATGTTTTTCGAACAAAATGACACAAAAATCTCTGCTAAACTACATCCAAAGGACATACCTTCACATGTTTCTTTCTACATTTCTGACAAAAGATTGCCAAGGCATCAAATTCAAACATTTTTGGTTGGTTTTGTATATTAAGGGTGTCTATTTGTTCACTAAGACTCTCTAAGATGTCAGATTTGAAATCATCAAGCATGTGTCCTATTTCTGATCTACTTTCATCGTCCTGCTGCATTTACTTTCCCTTGCAAGAGCGTGATCTCTTGACCTTTGCTGCCTTTAGATTTCCCTCTTGAAAGGTTGACATAACCTTATATTTCCTGTAATGTGAGTCAGGATATATCTCCTTTTCCCATCATGTTAATGATATCCAACCATTCATCCCTAATTGTTTTCAACAAAGAGCTCTTAAGGTGTCTTGATCTAGGTTTTCCATTTTTTCTCTTTTGATGTTGCAATGAAATCTCCAACAAAACTTCTAAGTTTTCATCTTCTTTTTGTAACATCTTAAACAATTCTTCCTTATGATTGACTGCATACAATAACTTACCTCTAGAAATTCTTGTTTCATGTCTTCCCATGTCCTAATAGAACTATTGATCAAACCTAAACCACTTCAATGTCGTCTCCCTTTCAAGGTTGAAGGGAATAATTTCAGCTTTTGAGCATCTTGTAAGTAGTCAGTAAGTTCTACATAGGACTTCCAATCTTAGGAAGGTTTCCTCTGTGGTCTTCGCTTTAAGTCCATAGAATGGAAGGATGTAGGGTGAAATTTTTTTCATGGTTGTATTGGTTTCTTCATCAATTATAGGAACCCAAAAGAGCTTCCTATTTCTCTCTACCTCTTCCTCTACTCCTCCTTCTCCTTGTACACCTCTACCTCCTTCTCCTCTCTACCTATACCTCTACCCTCCAAATAATGTGTTCTCCATTAAAGACTCCTCCTCCTCCTTCTTCGCCATGGTTAGTTCCTTCCGTAGTAGTAGGAAAGTCTGTGGTTCCTAACAGAGTCCTTGAATTTTTCTTCTAAGACAGATTCAAAGGATGAAGTGGAAGGTATTTCTAATGGAATATCTGATATTAGGTCCTTAGAATTCCCAGGATCAGCAATGGATGGAATGTGGAAGTCCGAGTTGAAGTTGTACTAGTTCGGGGTCTAGGTGAAACAAGTGGTGTTATAGGAATCAAACTTCTCGCTTTCCGCTCGCTTATAAATCTACCCCTTCAATCTCTCTCTCTCTACGCATATAACTTTTTTTGGGATAAGAAACAAAGGTTACCTAGTTTTCACTGCAACGGCGCCTAAACAAAAAGTTTGGGCTCAACCTAAATTTCAAATTCTGAGTTCATTTAATTCTCAAACTGTGGCTGGTAAATCACGGGCGGAATCCAGACTGTATGTGCCTAGGTGTTTGTTTCTTAATGCATTGTATTTAATGTTTTCTCGATGTTTTTGGTCTTTTGATGGTTTTATGTTCACAAGAAAAAGAACTAAATGCTGGTGGAAGGAAACTACCGGTTAAAAAACAGAGTAAAGCCTAATTGGTTGATGACAAATGACGAGTGAAAATACAAACGTAATCAAACTCAACTATGACTAAGAAAATACCAAGCTTAATAATGACTTCAAGAAAATGAATCCCCTCAAAACATAAACTTAATCCTTAATCCAATTCTTTCATCAAAGGTATTTTGGGAGAGCTTGAGAAATGGTCAGCTAAGTATACAAATTCTCCTAACTAAATAATTAAACAATCAACTTATAATGAGACAACATTTTATCCATGATTAAAGATTTGTGAAACGTATTTGGAGAAAAAAATATTGTTAACATCATAAGATCTATACTCTAAGACTAGCTCCCAACCCTATTCTCGCAACTTAGTTTGACACCACTACACTTCACTCAAAGGTTATAGATTTTTAGAATAGTCTTTTTGAGGAAAGATTTGTTTGTGAGATGATAAAAGAAGTTGCAAAAGTACTTCGTGCCTTGGGATGATACTGGCCCGTATATAGTTATAAGTCAATTATAGATTTGGAACAAAAAGAAGGTTTTGTAAATAATGAAGGCCGTGTTTTTTAAGTTTAACAACTAATGTAATCTAATATGCAATGGATGACAATCGCTAAATGTGGAGTGAAAATGCAATGAGTTAAGCTAAAATCAACTTAAGATGTCACTAGTCTAAAATGCTGCTGAACTAACAAGGATTATCAAACTTAAAACAAATAACAGAGCATGAGTTAAATGCAATTTGACTATGGAGTACCCTAACTAAGTTATCATGCATTAATCTATGGGATTCTACACTGCTTTTGTCCATCATGAATGGTGTTTTTGGGAAGAGATTCTTAGAACAACTTCAAGGTACAATCTGCAAATGCAAACATAAAGATCGAAAGCAATTTAAAAACTAAGACATCACAAACATTCTACCTATCATTATGATATTTTGGAAGAGCGTTTAAGAGCAAGATCAGCTATGTTACTTAGTGTAAACAAACAACCGAAACATTCAAGATTATGGGCTTATGCCTTAGACATCATAAGGATTTTTGGAAGAGGCTCTGTTTAGTATAAGTTCAACGTGATATGAACAAAAGAAATTACAATTAAATCCTACAACACTATAGCCATTTCCCATTCATTATCATGATCTTTTGGAAGAGTTTCTTCTTTTGGAATAGTTCTTAGAACAAGTATAACTATAGTGGCTAATGAAATTAACTATGAACTCAAACTTTAAAAATGTGAAAACAAATAAGATACTTATCTAAATTACGAAAGTATACTCACTGCATGGAATCTAGCTCTAGATCAACCCAACATGTTCAAAACAATGTTGTCTTCTTCATTAAATGAGAAATAACTTGGAAATGCAGTATTCTTCATCTTCAAATATAGCATGAAATCCAAGAAAAATCTATAGAGCTATCTCTGCTTTCCCAAGTGCTTTTATAACTAATCTACATACGCGTAACTTGCAACAATACGAGGATCATTGTATTTCCTTATCAAAATCGTACTAGGACTCTAAATATGGCGCCGTAAAAGAAAAAAGGACATGTTGACTAGGACAAGCCCTATTAGAAGTCTCTCCTTAAATGAGTTCCCACGTACCAAAATCCACGTCCGTAATTCGGTTCTCCTTCATGGTGAGAAACGAATGAGCGATTATGACGTGGAATATACCCATATGTGGTTTTTCTTGAGAGACATCCGGAACATACCGAACATGAAGACAAATTTCGTAGAATTGCCTCTGCTAGCTACGTGAATGTCCGTACTGGCAAACTTGTTCCCGTGGCCAAAATGCATTACAATGACAAAAATCACAAAACTTAGCAAGTTAGCCATGTTAATCATTCTTAAAAGTAATTTTAACTAATTTCATTGATCAATTGGGTCTGGGATAAAAATGGACAAAGGAAAATGAGGTAAAGTAAGATGAAAGAAAGGCCAGTCTGGGCTCAACACAATCATCCTCGTTGACGACCTTGTCCTGGGCCGCTTGGGGATGGAAAGATGTGGACTTGGTGAGCTTGGTGTCCAACATTGGACCAGCAGGTCGACCAAAAATGTGTCGAGGAACTCCGTTAAGCGGACCGATATGATAGACTATGGGATCCCAAGTGCACCCACACTCATTCAAATAAGATTTTAGCAGTGCTGGCTTCTACTATGATATTCTTCTTACAGCTACCATAATGGCCATTTTTTAGAATCCGTCGATGACCATGAAAACACATTCATTTCCATGCTTAGTGTAAGGAAGGTTCGACATGTAATCCATGGAGATGGATTCCCAAGGTCGACTAGGGGTAGGTAGCGGAATATAGAGCCCTTGCTTCTTGATGGTCAATGGCAATGGCACACGCAATGCAAGATCTTATGTACTTCCCAACATCTTATCAAAGGTTTGGCCAATATAAATACTTTTGGTAGTACGTCACTATCTTCTCGACCCCAAAATTCCCAACGACTCGACCGTAGTGCGCTTCCCATATCATCTTGGTACGCTCGCTTGAAAGAACACAAAGGTGTCCCAGGTGACATAATAGTGCATCTTGGAGGTGAAAATTTGAAACTTGCATACCCCCCAAGAGTGCCTTGTATGTGTGGCTGAATTCTAGATCTCTCTTATAGAGAAGTGGCCAATCAAAAGTTTCATGCCCACAAGAGTTGAGAACTATGACATGGCCACTACCTGGCTCACGAGGAAACTGCAACATTATTGGTGCTATCCTTCTTTTACTTGATGTTCAAATGAAATTGTTGCGTATATGTGGATCAATTCTGATGGCGATCGCTTCCGCAACTTCCCTTGTGTCCGTATCAACCGCAAGGTTTGGTGGTCCGTGTGGATTATTGTCTCCTTCCCCCAAATGTAATGCTTCCATTGTCGACAACTCGCACAATGGAATACATTTCTTTGTCATAAGTGGGATACTTTCAACCATGTCATAAAATGTCTCACCGTAATATTCCACTGATGCCCCTATTGAGTAAGAACTCCCCAATAGCATAGCCGAGGCATCTCGTCTCGATCTCAAATGGTTGTTGCAAGACCGGTAATGGGGAGTTAACGGGGTAGAACCGAGGCAATGTTTCAATTCTACCAACACCTTCTATTGATATTTTGACCAACATAATTTTTCTTTCACTCCTCCCTTGGTGACCTCGACTCAAGGGCCAAGTGATATGAGAGAATCCCAACATGAACCTACAAGAGAAATTAGCAAAGACCCGTGTAGTTGTGAAGTCATATGGTGGTTAGGGGATGGCCAATCCTAAATGAATTGGATCTGGCCGGATCCACATGCACCCCCTTTAATCAATAATGTATCCCATATATTGAACTCAGGTCATGCCAAAAGTGCACTTCTCCAAATTGGCACACAACTTGTGTTGTCGCAAGAGCTTGGAGGACTTCGTATGTGTTGGAGGTGCTCTTCCCAAGTCTCGCTGAAGATAAGAATGTCATCCAAGTATACCACTACAAATGAGTTGGTGAATGGACGTAAGATGTCGTCCCTCAACCTCATGAAGGTTGCGGGAGAATTTTTCAATCCGAAAAGGCATGAAGAGCCATTCGAAAAGGCCCTCCTTGGATTTTGCTGCGCTCTTCCACATCAAAGGGTTCGATTGTACCGTGATACCCAAACTTCAAGCCAATCTTGTCGGAATATTTTTCCCTTTGGAGTTGGTCTAGAAGGTCATCAATCCTGGGATTCGGGTACCTATTCGGAAAAGTGATCTTGTTCAAAGGCCCGATAATCAGCTGCAGTCTCCAAGTCCCATCCTTCTTCTCGACCAACACGATCGAGCCCCACAAAAGGGGCTGAAATTGGGCGGATGTGACCTTTCCGTAGTAGCCCCCGAATCTCGCCTCTTGATTTCGTCATTATCCGGTAATGCAGCATCTATAGATCGGTCCATTCGGTAGCAAAAAGACACTGGGTCGGTCACGGGGTGCTTGACCCGATGTTGCAGAGGAACCCCTGCGGGTGAGGTGAAGATGTCCCCATACTCCTCCACAACCTTGTCCATTTGTTGTTGTTGTGCAAAGGAGCCATGACTAGAGGCCGTGGCCACATTCTTTGTCTTTCCCCGGGGCGCATCATCAAGAAACACATTTCCTGTTTTGGAAATGAGCTTACTACATTATACCAGGTAGTAACCAAAGAGATAGTGGGAGGCTAGTGGTACTGTGTATCCCGTACAATTTATTTCCCAAAGTAACAATAACGCTCGTCGAGGTCGTGACTCATAATACGCATGTCACTTCCACAAGCATGGTTGGCCTAATAATATATCAAAACATCAATAGGAGCAATTTCACACAATACCTCATTCATGAAGGGCTTAATGCTATAGGGAAGGCGCACGGCTGGCCGACGCAAATATCTCGTCCTTGGTGAAGCCACCCAATGGTGTATGGCTGTGGGTGCGCTATGGTTTGCAAGCCCTAACGCTTCATGACATCTACTCAAATGAGGTTATTTTGGCTCCCATTTTCGACAATGAACCATAGCAGGAACCCCTTTACCCACATCTAAGAGTGGAAAAGACGCTCTTCCTCCTCTAGATCTTCTAGTCCTTCCTTCGGGATTCGTAGGAAATAGTGGCATTGGCTTCGCATCAATAACTGCTTCCCTTTGTCATTCACCTTTTCGTGTTCGATTCGCAGCTTCCATACGTAATCGATTCGAAGCCCTCATTCCCGGCCACCGCCGATCGTTTGGCTCGACACTTGTGTCAGGAGTGGAACTCTTATGGAACTCACACCGCTCTCGTGTCCTTTGGCTTCATGGTGTTTTTCTTTGCTCGTGTCTTTGGCAAAGTTGTCTTGGGCCACCATGCCTTGGCTTTGTCCTTTATTTTGTGGTTTGGGGGCACCTTTTCTTGATTTTGATTCGCAAATCCAAAGTCTCACTTCTTCGTTTAACTTCGCTCAATCTTGAAGCGCTACACGCCATACCAAGCGAGGAGATGTCAAGGAACTCGATTTCTCCTCGAATGTATCCCACAACCATGATACTTTAGCACCAAATGTTTTTGTGAATCTTTGATACCCAACTTTGTGCATAGGGTATGGAACAAATTCACAGCTCATGCACATCTGGATCCCTTTGTTGCCACAAAGATGGTCCATATCAGAGGTAATTGTTCTCATAGCTCCCCATGATGTAAGATGAGTTCCTTGATGGAATCTCGAAAAGACCAAAGGGTACACCGAGAACAGAGGGTTTTGTCTTGTCCATTTTCTCACAAAGAGGTTTCCACCGCCTCCTGACATGGGGTAGCTTGAGAGTGCAAAAAAATAATCTACTTCCTGTAAAAAATCATGAACCGAGAAATATCCTTCTAATAGATTCGAACCATCTATCTACGGCAAGACCGCTTCTATTTGACCCTCAAATATGGGAATGTCAAAGTTTACTTGTACCTTAAAGGAGTCACGCCTCTAGAGTGGTCAGCTGATGCGGTATGCGCCACTGTGGGCGCTTGTTGAAGGATCTGGCAAAGTTATCCATCATCGCGTTCCTTTGTTTTTCGAGGGCCTCCTCAAGAAATATTTTGATAGATCTCTCCTCGCTCCCTCATCTTTATTTTGTCCTCCATGGGCATCTCTGTTGGGGTTTGTGAGGTCGATCTTGCAAAAGGTTCCACCTCGTATCGAGCTTCCTGTGCCCCTGGCACTCGACCTCGTTGGGGACATGCAAAAGAAGATCGAGAAAAAGTAGACCGCTCCTATACCACCGATTTGGATTTATGTGGGAATGCAAATGTATCACAAAAATAACCATAAACATATACATACACCGTAAATAAGGCTTCATTTCATTAATATCAAATCATAGAAATATGCTTACAAACATGATGGAAATAAAATATCTAGGTGCTGCAGCTAACTTCCGAGAAGAGATGTGGTGACCACAAGACCTTGAACTATATTACAATGAGGCTCCTGGGGCCTATTTATTATGGAGAAACAATGGATAACTCTAAAAGTCCAAAACCTAACCTAGAGATGAAGCACCAAAACTATGGGCCCCGTTTGGGTATATTGATGTTTCAACTTCCCACCGATGTAACTTTGGCACAATATTCGCTAGCTTCAAAATGGCTCCGAAGTTCAAAGGACTCGAAAACTACTAAAAATAGTAAGTTGTGAAAAAAAAAATCGAAAGAGACAATGGTGGGGCCCTGCTGGGAATAGGCAGTGGCCACAAATATCCAATTGACTTCACATGGCATCTACCCATGTGGGCTCCCGTGACCGTTTCTTCAAAATAAAATAGCTCTATCACGATACACTTTCATCGCAGCCATGTATCTAGTGAATCAAATGTGACCTTCTTCATGCTATGATGTAGGGACTCCTACATTTCCGTGCCGCATCAAGTTTCGCCTTCTCCGCTTCTATGGTATTCTTTCTACTTTGTCCGATGTTTGATTCTACATGAGACTCCTCCAATCCATGAATCTCATCGTGTGGTTGATCCACATCTAGAGGCTCATCTTTGGGAACAAGAAGTTCCTCCTCTCGCATGCAAGTGTAGCCCTCTTCAAGCAACAACTTCATGGCTTTCACCTCATTGAATTTTTATATCTTGTCGCACCATAGTCATCCAACTGCCCTGGAAAATACACACGATAACTATGGGGTGTTTCTATGTACCCCATGCATATCCCAACTTCGTAGTCACCCAGCCTTCTTTCCCCGAACTTTGTCACATGAATGTAAACAAGAGCCAAAAATTTTCAAATGAGAAAATACGTAAGCCACCAAAAGAAAGCTTCTTAGGTGTACGCATGCCAAGTACTCTATGAGGACAAGCCACATAAACCGCAAGCCATGCTTCGCCACAAGTGCACGCCCAGAGGGGTCTCTAGTCATGGCAAAGATCACTCATGCAAAGACCCACGATCGTCTTCCGTTATTCCTCTCAATGACCCATTCTACCGTGGGTTATGAGGTGCTATGTGTTCTCTTCGAATTCCTTCTTTTCTGGCTGTATATTTGAATTCACCCGTGATGTATTCACCACCATTATTTCTTCGTAGAGCTTTCACTTGCTTCCCCGACTCCTTCTCCACCAATGCTTTAAACTCACAAAACTTTGAGAATGTTTCGATCTTCTCTTCTCGCATGAAGAATATCCTGCATCTACGAGAATATTCAACAACAAATATAATATAATACCTCGTGTTTTACTATTGAAGCAACCGAGAAAGGTGCACACACGTCTATGTGAATTCTCTCCAGGATCACCGAAGCACGCGTTCTCCTTCTCATGAAAGGTGATCTTCACAAACTTACCCATAGTACATCCCTTGTACCGATCCGAATACGCAAGAGTACCCTTGGGAAGTTCGAAATCGCCGCAAAATCTTCAAAGCGCCATGGTTAAGATGGCCCACCCTCTCAGGCCATAATTCTACCTCATCCCGGCTCAACTCGCTCTTCTTCTTTTCCCACCATCGTTAAAGACAAACCTATCTACCTTTAGCTTTTGTAGAGATTCTTAACTAAAATCCTTATCTCGCTATTTGACCCGTTGTCGGTGTTGAAGGAGAGATTTTCCCTCACCGAAAACAACATCATAACATTTTTCTTCCAACATTGTGACCGAGACCAAGTTCTTCTTTAGACCTAGAACATGCATAACATCCTTCAACAAGAATGGATTACTAGACTCTCTATCAAAGGTAATGGTCCTAATGCTACCAAGACCGTACCGACCATCGCCGCCCATCTCATATGCATCTCGTGGTCTTTCTCCCTGTCACTAAACAACTCTTTGTCTCCATGGAAAATTATAGGGCTAATATTCGCATTAGACAATTTTCCATGATTTTTTCCAAAAAAAAAAAAAGTTGCCAATTTCCTTTTTTAAAAATTATTTGCCCAAATTTTAAAATATAAAACTATTTCACCTTAAAATCGCCAACATTTTATATATACTATATATAAAATCATTATTAATTTGAATAATTTTACAAATATATCAATAAATATTTTATAATTTTCATATTAGGAACTAGTGAGATTCGCTAATGTTTTAAACTTCAAGATAATTTTCCATCCTTAAATTTTCCCCGTTTGTCTCCCGTTATATACAGTGACATCATCAAGATACCACACCGATCCCATATAGATTGAAACCAAGCATGTGATCAAATAGATAAGGCCTCTCCAACCTATAGCTCAGCAGTTCTCTTGTTTTTCTTCATCTATGGGTAGTTAGTGGCAAAATTCCCATGTTCGTGACAATGAAAACAATTCACCTTGGACAAATCAGCTTGCCATTAGCTTTGATTTTAAAGGAAATTTTCCTTCCTCCTCCTCCCTTTCCTTGCTTTGGTAGCCAAAGCGCAATTATCTTCATCTTCATTCTTCGATGAAGAGCCATCCTCGGTACCCTGTTCCTTTATCTCCTCCCCGCACAATATCCGACCAAAGTCACTCCCATACTAGTACTTTCTCCCATCCATTGACATAGAACCTTCGTAGCTATGCCAACTCTTAAAAGCCTAAGGAGATCCAAGCTCGCCAATTCTTCATCACCGCAATCCCCACACTTCCCAAATTTCATCCATAAAAGGGACAAACTTCGTGAGATATTTTCGAATATTGTCGCCCTTCTCCATTTTTATTTTGCCGAGCTTGTCTTTTAGTGCCAACTTCCTTCGGTCACTACCGCTTTGGAAAAATTGATCAAATCCTTCCACATTAACAATGGAGTGGCTTTCCCATGAAGTTTGGACAATATGGTCCTTCACACCTTCCAATAGAATTCTTCTTGTCTTTTCTATATTCTTTTGCCATGCGTTAACTAATGCAACATCGCTAGATCCCGTGTTCGGAACATCGCTATCGCATGAACTCCTTCAAGACATTATCCTCCCGTAACCACCTCCATCCTATTCTTCCTGTGCTATGTAATTCGAGCTCCCATCAAGGGAATACTCCAATCACAACCCATTGAAAGACATTTCAATGTATACTCAACTTTCGCACCAAGAATTCTTTCCCTAAGCAAATTTGAATTTTCCACTGTACCCCAAACTCAACAATTCTTCACAATTGAAATCTTCAAGAATTAACACTAATTCGATACCATGTAGAAATTAGTATACACTAAGCATGACATCCGTATTCCCCCGATCTCACAATATTTAACTTCTTTCAAAAATACGTAAGCATTCCACCTAATTTTGGCGGAAAATTAATTGCGAACACATGTGAAGCATAAATAAAAAGAATCGCACATAACATAGTTGTTTAACGAGAAAGCCCGAAGCTAAAACCAACTATCATATATTATGTATCATGGAGATCATGTAACAATCTCGTACAAAGCTTAGTACATCAATCTCTCGCACAATCAATCGTCACACACTAACATAGAAGAAATATGCAAATCCATGCACCAATCTCTCGCCCTCCTACTAGCTTGCCTCCACCGCAGACAATCCGCCGATGAATAGCTTTGAATGAATTTGAATTACCCTTGCCTTGACTACAAAATCCTTATTGGAAACTCCAATGTGTGTGTGATGCAATCAATGCATCACTATAGTCACAATAGATAGTCCATCTTGCCCTTTTCACCTCCATTCCCTCCACCGGGTCTCCACTAACCGACATGCATCGGTAGTTAACTCGTTGTATTTTTCAGCTTGATTAATGATTTATTATTTGTGAATTAATTAAATAATTAATTCACTCCACTCTCACTAGTGTATCATTTAGTTAAACTAGATACAACTAGCTCAAATGAGTCTAACTAACTTAATCGAGTTAAACCGAATACAACTCCACGAACTACTCTTCCAACTCACATAACTCACTTCAATTCTAACTTAGTCCTCCATGCATGAACCACCATTCAACCCTAGAATTGTGTATCTTTCCACCTAACGATTTTCCAAATCAGGCATTGAAATTAAGTTCTCCAAGAGAATCAAGAAAACATGCTATTGTTGGATTATTAGTAGGAGCTAATAATAATCAATTTCTATTTTTTAGACTCGATGATCTATAAATAGACTTTCCTCTACACTAAAATAGAATTTCATCTATTTTTCCAACTTGACTAACCACTCACAAATAATTCTAAAACTTCGAAATATGATCACCATGTCTAAAAATAGACAGCCTAAAAATAGACTTGCGCTAAAAATAGCCCGCAAACCTAATTAGTGAAGGCGACTTCTTTTCACTAAGCTCATCATCTTGCTGAATCTCAACATAATTTCTGTATAAATCAATAGTCATCTAGTGAACTCTATAGAATACAGGAGGATAACACGAACGATCTTGTTAACCATCGCAAAGCTACACTGAAGCATGACATTTCATGTTGTGAATAGATCATATATGAGTATGCACTTGAGTGTCACAAGCCGACCGTGTTCAACCTGGCCGGCTAGCCCCTTCTCAAAATGAAAGAATGTATTAACCAAAGTGAAAAGTAAGTGGATGAATAATTCTAGTTATGGATCGATTTCGATCACTTTCATTCTCGGGAGCAAATTCTACCGATATAGCCACAACATCTAACACTCGGGTGTAGTTGGTACAAGGGATCTCATGGATGCAACAATGTGTAGATTTGATGGCGCGTCAGCCATTGATCTCATTCTCTACTACATTCTTTACTTGGATTTGACGATATCATGTCGTTATAGAGGAGCATCCATATGCGGTGGGGATTTCTTATGAGACCCGCATTTGATATTACAAGCAAAGGCCAATGGGGCGCTATAGGTAAAATGATTTGACCATGTTTTACATGTTTTTGTGTTTTTTGTGTTTCCAAGACTAAATCCAAAGATGCTTTATGTATACATATGGGTAGTTTTTGACTAGTGGGTTTTCCATAAAAGGTGGATGAACCATCAAAGAGGACTTCGCAGAAGTCCTTCCAGATTTGGATTTGACTAAGACTCGGCTAAGTTACAACATCATGCAGAGGGGTTGACCTCGAATACCGATATCTAGATCGAGGAGTTAATGATGATGCTAGCACCATACTATTGGTGTGCCTAGCCGATGGATGAGGCTATTGCGCATGATAGCTCACAGTGAGTTGCTATCATGAGCACCACTATATCTACTTAGGATATGATATGTATGAATACATTTTGAGGTCATGTCACCAACTTGTCTTGGACAATTTTCTTTTGTAAAAAAAATCGATTATCTATGTATTTTTATTTCAGTTTTTCCTATGGTTAGGTGTAATCTTATTCAATTGTAATGAATGAATTGAAAATATATCTTTACATATGTTGCAAAATGTCCAAGTAATATGTAATCAAGTAAAGAATAATTCAAGGTGTTAAAGTTTCCTGAAATGTGTTGATATTGGATGTAAACAAAATGTCTTTTCCAAAAGATGAACTCTAAGAACATGAAAAGAATAGTTGGATGTCGTATAGTATAAACACTAGTAAGTCAGAGTATGACAAGTTGTGAGTCCAACCTAATGAGATGCAAAAATTCCAAGTGAAATGGAATCGCAGAGGATTTTGATCAATGTTCTATAATCAACGATATTGTTGGTGGATAAACCAAGATAAACCTTGAAAACTTACTTAACTCGCCACTTGGATCAAGATGGCCTATGGTGCGCAGATATATTTTTCATACTATGACTAGCACCACTACCACAACCAACAAATGGTTCCAACAATTCTAACATCCGCAAAAAATTCAGAGTTAAACATTACTAACCACATGAAAACTCTTAAAGACAGCATCAGACACACACACAATCAAAGTGTATATAGTATCATACAATGTTTACTATGTAGAATCAAGCATAGTAACATTTGAGGTATATCCCATTCTGAGGTTGTGACAATGGAATCCCATCATAATCTACCAACTCATAGGTGCTCCTTTTCCATAACTTGCTTGACAATATAGGCCATGCCATAATGGTTCAAATTTTCCTTTCTATTCCTATCTTATCACTTCGATCATAAAGGCACGAGGCTTATGTTTGATTGGGTTTTAGCAATATTCCCAAATTTTCACATCATATTTGGAATATTAGAGTCCTTTATTTTATTAATTAATTAAGTAACAAAAGGGTGGAGGGACCCACAATCCTCAATAAGAATAAATATCCACTTTGTGTGTGAATGATTAATTCTAGACTAGATCTCGCAAAAAGAGGTAGTTGAGAAACTACTAATGTGAATGAGATTGGAGATCATGTCTCATTTAATGAGAGAGATCATGGAGGGTTGATTTAGTCAAGTAAGATCTTGAAGATGTCAAACAAAGGGTCATGGAGCATTAATGATCAAGTGGGTGGAGGATCATTTGCAAATGAAGCACACATGATGGAGGAGGTGTGCATTGCACCTCGTTGAGCATTGGAAAAGGTATGAATTTGCCATGTATTTATTTATCTTTTTCTCCTTTTAATCATAACTCCTTTATGTTCTAGAATGATAATATATTGAAGAATTACAATAGAATTGGAGGAGATTAGTGCTTAATAAGTAAATTAACTAAAGATTTTCTTTTCTTCTATTTAGGAAATAAATGAAGTGGGAAGTCGTAACTACGTATAAGGCATATGTAATCGTCCTCTCAAAAAAATGTTGTAGAAAGAAAAGAAGACCAAGATTGGAGACTGCTTACCAAAGTAAAGAAAGGAATGAAATATATAAATTCGCAAGAAGACAAAATGATAGCCAGAGAAGGAATAATTGATGTCAGTTATCTCTGTGTTTCTTGTTTCCTCCACTCGGTCGTTATAAAAGAACAAAAACTCAGAGAAATGAAGGAGAGACATCGTATGATTATTTAGATTTCCTTGTAATTTTCAGAATTGTTCATCAACTCTTTGTTAATTAAGACAATGAAAGTACGATTGCTTGTAAACTCTACAACATATGATTAATACATAAATTTGGTCAGCGTTCCATTATTTGACATCGGAGTAGTTCGGGGCCGGTGCTTCACTAGTGGCTAAGGGGTCCGGCCCTAGTGGATCCACTTGCTATTTGTACCTTTAATTTCCAATTTCGCCGTGTGATGATTTGCATTAGTTTTCATTTCCTTTAAACCATATTGCTTCACAATTACCTTAGTTTATAGCTTCCCGTTTAATGATTTATGAAATTGGTGTTGCATCAAGAATCGTGTATTTGTCGTTCTTTTTTCCACATAACAAGAGTATTCATTCTTTTATAATTTGTATTGCTATGCTTTGCAGATACGTAGCTTCGTTATCTCGTAGATTTTTTTGTTTATTTTCATTAAATAGTTTGTTGTCCATTCTCTCCATTCATAGTTTGTCGTTCATTGCCATTAGAAAGAGTTTGTTGTTTATTTACGTAAACAGATTTGTTGTTCATTCCCGTTAATTAGTTTTACTATTTATTCCTTTTTGCAAGAGTTTGGTTTTTCTTTGGAGTATTATTACGTGGCTATTGTTTAGTCTATTTCAATAAATAGCCGTTTTAACACAATTACCATTTCCATTTAATTGCTTCAATGTGAGAATGTAAGATTATCAATCGTAAAGGACACTCCACACACGTTTTGGCCGTTTCGCATTGATTACCTGTTTGTATTTGGATTTTGCTTATACGCTGACGAGGAAAGAGTTATCACCACCGCATCCCTGACTAATGATTGTTGAGTGATTGTTTAATTTAAAGAACATTGAGATTCGATTGTTTTAATTAGATTTCATTTTCGTGTATCCGTTTACTCTTGTATTTAAGACACTTGCAGACGTTATTACTGAAGAGAATTACTCTTAGATAAAATTGCTACGACCGAGAACACTCTTGAGATAAAAAGTCGTACCTCGGATTGATAATTAATGTAGGATAAACAGAGTTAAAAGACACCTTTTATACCTCAACATTTTAAGGCTAAGCCAGGGAGAGTGCAAATATTTAGAAAAGAGTAATGTACATTTGATTTTCCTCAAGTAGGGAAGAAATGGGTATTAAAACGGAAGGCAGAACCTACTTACTCCCCAGTGAGGAACATGCTCGTTCATCCGCTTCCGCCTGGCGTAGAATTGAGTGAAAATTTAAGGTAGGAATGAATGCTTGCATTTTTTTGAATGACTAGAAAATTAAAAAAAAAACGAAATTCTTCCCAGATCGAAAAACTAAGGGACCTGTGACCCTTGGGCAAACAACTTTATCGACAACATCATTAAGAGAGTCAGATCTCACTCATTAGTAGGCCCTAGAAAAATTGCTTCTAGAAAACTCACTAGTTCTTCGTGCCATAGAATCACCATCCGTAGCCTTTGGCCGAGGTGCATAGTCAAACAACAGAAAGCAATATTTCCAAGAAATTGAGAATTTTTGCCCAATCTCTTTACAAGAAAGGGAACTCTCACTAATCTCTCGTGGAAGGGGAAGGAGAAACAGAGAAAGAGAAAAACCGTGATCCCCTATTGAAGTAGTCATTCAAACATTAAGTAGCCTAAATATAAGGGAAGGTTGTCAAAATCTTCTAAAACAAAGCCGAAGAACCTAAGAACCAAAATCCCTTGGATAATAGTTCAAATAAAGGGACACTCATTATCCCAAACCAAGGAAGTGTTTTTAAGGTCATCCCTACTTCTAGTCGGGCCTAGAATAATTCCCCAGAAATCCCAAAAGGATATTGGCACATATTTGATCAAATGGCCCACAACTAGAAACCAACCCAACTTCCACACCGCAACATCCACCAGACACCGCAATAATGGACCAATGAAGGCACTTTCCAAGATATTCACATTCCATGGCTTAGCATTGGAATATCTGCATGCATTTCTCGTTTGAATTCGATGTATTACATAGAGGGTATGAATATACCACCAATCCCCAAAAGTTAAAATTATTCCCCTCCACATTAAAAGGAGCAAACATGATGGTTTATGGGGTTAGGTGTTATAAATGACTCGGGATCATATTAAAGCTTCATTTCTAAAGAAATATCAATATTATTGTAGGTCCAGGGAATTAAAAGATGAAATATTTCAGATGATAGCAAACCTAGTGAAACATTGGAGGAATATGTCAAACACTTTCAATACAACTCGCAGATCACCCTATGCATATTTACACTTACCCGATAATGTGTTAAAAAATACATTAATTAAAGGGATGAAGGAACAATGGGTTGAAACATTAAAAATCATGGGCAAAGGTGATATATGTCGTGAAATTTTTTTTGACATTATTAATTTATGTATCGGAGTTCAAGAGGCAGCACAAGACTAAACCAGCAAGAACATGACATGATGACAAGATATAAGACCTCCAAGGAGGTATAACTCATACGTAAAATTGGCAATCTACTAGAAGATTTAAAACTCGACATTCTAGGGACTCGACAACGTAGCTTAATATCATGCAAGCTAAACAAAAGCAAGCGTACATAAAAAAATTTGGCAATATTCTTCCCTAGATGCAAAAGAAACATAGCCATAAAGAGCTCGTTGGATACAATCCAAGTCTCCGTGCCATCTCAGTGACGAAAGATCACTTTATAGAAAGTTGCCCCTCACTCCCTTGTGATTGAAAGTGTACTTACAAAGAAGCGGAAGAAGAAATAGAAACAATATACCTACTCAATTAGCGTCATTAAGGCAGCCACAACAAACAAGTATGCCTATTGATCCATCCTCTTCTTTTCTACTCTTCGTATAATGCTCAAAAATGTAATGGAATGTGGCAAAATCAGCCACCCTTTCCTAGTTGGTCACAATGTTCATTTCCTACACCCTTTCACCATGGCCAAATCAAACAAATCAAACCAATTGGCCAAATTTTCCTTACTATCCACCATTTTGGCAAAATAATACATATCCAACACAATGGTCCCCCTCCACCTCGGGCAGAGTCGGCCCGGCGCCGAACCGGGAAAAGGTCTATGAATCAACCAACTGGAATGATTCCTCTCCCTCCACCTACACTGCCATGACTATATACATTGCAACAAAATCCCCCGTGACTAACTTAAGACTCGCAACTCCTGTACCTCCAACCCAACCCAAACCCTAATAATATACCGATCAACTGCTCAAATAATCACACCGAACCAGGAAACCGAGTTAAGGGAGTGCAATGACCTTCAACTAAGGTATGGGCGCATAATAGAATCGAGGGAGAAAAAATGTTCAAGTTGAAAAAATATGTTACCTTAAGAACAAACACTCTAAAATGAGAATGTGTTATACAAAACTCATGAGCAAGAAACAACTCCTTCTCCACCATTCCCCGAACAATTAATCATACCTCGTCCAATAGAACATCCCGATTTTGATCTTCCGGGGAGAACTCGAAAATTTGTGTATAAAAATCCTAATTCTCCAAGCTATCCAAGATATTCCCATATTTGAAAAGACCATCAAATATGCATAAGAAAGCCAAATAGGAGAACAACAACTAAAACCAACTATCCAAGCAGTCGGCACTCTATCCGACTTACTATCAGAAGAGAAGCACATGTAAAGTATGAGGACCCAGGAAACCCTATAGTTATTAAAGCGTGAAAATCAATGGAAAATCATTTCCAAATGCCTTAGTTGATTTGGGAGCCGCAATTAATATCCTAACAACCCACCACTTGCCAAAAAACTTGGCATTACATCATTAGATCCAACAACAACCTTTATTGGAATTACCGATCGATCGGTAGTCGTCGTAAGGCACATCACATGATGTAATGGTATCTCAGAGACTCCCCGGGAATACCCTACCGAATTCCTAATTATTAACCCCAAAAACCAAAATGCAGATGGACACCCTTTTAATATTAGGTAGACCTTGGTTGTATAACCGTTGATGCCTACATTGGTCGCCGGCAAGGCAACATGACTATAACTAGAGGGAGTTATGTCAAGAACTTAGCCTTATACCTCCAACCCGCCCAAGCCTAACAATAATAAAACAGAGAAAACAACTCCGTATCATACCTCATAGAAAAAATTAGATCATCGTTAACCATAGAAGATGCCCTTGACTTTAAAGATCAAACAACGAGATGACATCATTAATATTTTTATCAACCAACCAAAACCAAACATCCCATTTGCAATGTAACATGATCAAGGCAGCATTTGATAATGAAGAAGAAGAAGATCCCCTAAAAGACATTCAAGAAATATCAATACCTACCACTTCGTTGACAATAGAAAAACTATATAAATTGAGCTAGAAAAACTACAGAATATTAAAAAATCTGATTGTTGAACAAGAAAAATGGTCCAACTACTAAAAAACATAAGGAGCTTTTGCATGGGATTACCCAAACACATTAAAGAAATTGATCCCTGCTATGTACGGACCACATTTATACGTAAAAAATATGCTAGACCCATTCACCAACCCCAACGAAGATGAAACCTCTATTTTAAGGATATTGTGAAAGCCGAATTAAAAAAAAATTTGATGTCAACTTTATTTATACAATATCCGACAAAGAAGTGGGGTCTCTCCACTAGTAGTGGTGCCATTAAGAATGGAAAGTGGAGGATATGTGTAGAATACAGAGAACTAAACAAAGCAACCTTAAAGACCATTTCCCTTCCTTTCATTGAACAGTATTAGATACATGCAAGGAAGAAATTATTTTCTTTCTAGATGGCTTCAAAGGGATACAATTAGATTCAGACACTCGAAGACCAAGATAAGACTACTTTACCGCTCTCTTGGGGAAATTTTCACAGGTTTTACCCTTTTGGTCTATGTAACGCTCCTACCACATTTCAAAGGGCCATTCTTAGCATCTTTGCGTATATAATAAATGAAGGGCTCGAAGTATATATGGATGATTTCACACCTTATGGAGATGATTTTGGAGCGCATTAGAAACATTGGAAAAGGTGGAAGGTAAAGGTATATTGACAATAGACTCGCTTAAGCCATGAGAAGTGCTACATGATGATGATGTGAGGACTCACTAGGTCATTATATCTCAAAGAACAAGAATATGTAGATCCAAATTAAAATTCAGATACTTTTGTTAATACCTACTCCTACGACACAAACAGAGGTACGTAGCTTTCTCGATTTTCTCGTTATTATAGAAGATTTATGGAGCATTATTATCAAATAGCTGAACTCTATATGCACTAACAAGGAATGTTGATTTTAATTGGACAAGATAAATGTGACCATGCTTTTGAGGATCTAAAGCTTCTCTATCAATGTACTTGCTAAGGGCCCAAATTGGGATTTACCATTCCAAATTCTCATCTGATGCTCCTGACATAGATATTGAGCAAAATCTTGGGCAAGAAGAAGATAAAAAACCATATGCAATTTATTATATTTGCAAGAATCTATCTCCCCGCTAAATTAAACTATACCGTGATTCAGAAAAAGAATTTTTAGCCGTAATACATGTTGTAAATAAATTTAGACATTATATAACTTGGTATCCCGTAGTTTTACATACAGACTACCTGCCATAAATTTTTTAGCAAATAAACCTCGTTACAAATGGTAGAGTAACAAGATGTTGATTCCATTGTAGGAATTTGAGATCACAATAAAGGATCAAGTGGGAAAAGAGAATCCTCTAGCTGATTTTCTCTCACGAATGCCAAACCAACAGACGCGTAGCGGCCGAAGATCGCTCCCGCATGAACATTTGTTTTTTTGTTAATGCGTAACCCCATGGTATACCGATGTTGCAAATTATTTAGCAAGAGGTAAATTACCTAAGCATCTAACACCCAATGAATGAAAATAAATAGTACAAAGGCAAGACCCGATTCTCTTGGATTAGGGGGTTACCTATTTACAATGTGAAAGCGTATATGCACATCGAATATGCATTCTATAAGACAAGATATTTGACATCCCGAAAGCATGGCATGATGGGCCATGTGGGCGACATTTCGCAAATTGCAGACCGGTCACAAGGTTTTCCAAACAGTGATATTGGCCTACAATTTTTAAAGATGTTAAAAAGTTTGTACAAGCCCGTGATAGTTGCCAAAGGGGCGTGATGCCCCGGACAATCCAATGAAATTCCTTTGAACCTACGCTTAGTAATCAAGCCATTTTGAGCGTTGGGCACTCGATTTTGTTGGTCCTATTAACCCACCATCAAATCGAAACATATATACTAGTTGCAACAGAGTATGTTACTAAATGACAGCTGTGGCACTTCCAAGAGCTACGCAGGACTCTATAATACAATCTATTTTCCAACATTTATGCAATATGGCCTCCTAAGGAGAGTTACAAATGGAGGACCGCAATTTATAGGCAATAAAATCGTTGCAACATTAAAAAATTACCACATTCAGCACAAAATCACGACCCCATACCACCCACAGGAAAACGGCTGTGTAGAGAGCACGAATAAGGTGATAGAATCATATCGACAAACAGCTTGCATCACACCGACGTGATCGGCTTCAAGATTGCTCAAGCCCTGTGGGCGTACCAAACAACATGGAAAAATACCAATGGGTACTCACTATATCAATTAGTATTTGGAAAAGAACCCATATTTCCAATAAAATTTGAAATTCAAACATTAATAACAACCTAGAAGGTGGGTCAATTTAAATGAAGCTCAGACAACAGATTACATCAAATCAATTAGTTAGATGAAATAGGGCTCTTCGACCTACAACACACTCATTAATTCAACAAAGAAAGAGAACAAAATGGCACGATGCCCTCATTAAAAAGAAAATATTTCCACGAAGGAGATTGGGTACTCCTATATGACTCAGTCAAGATTTTGAAAAACCTCTAAACATGATGGCTTGGACCTTATGAGATACGTAAGTGCATGACAATGGCACAATTACTTTAACTACCATCGATGGATCCGGGGCATTCTTTTCAAAGCAAACGGCCATCGACTATGACTTTATCATAAATCGCTAAATCGCAATCCTCTTACCAAAGAATTATGGGGAGATTCTACAATGGCTATTCTGTTGAGGAAGATAATTTCAAAGACTTATTCGTTGATTTAATTCCTTTTATTTCGAAACTTGAACATAAATTTTTCTTTTTAATTTTTCCCGAATAAACTTTTTTTGTACGTATTTTATTTTTGTGTTGTTCCTCTTAAAGGAATAGCAATCTTGTGTGCTTTATTCTTTTTTCGTGCTATTCTTATTATGAACAAAAGAGTCATTCCTCTTAAGGAACAATGCGTCTACATGTTCCTCTTTCTCGCTGCTCCTTCCAAAAGGAACAACATTTCCGCTCATTGTTTTTGTTGTTCCTTTTAGAAGGAACAAAGATTTCCACTAAATGTTTTTGTTGTTCCTTCCAAAAGGAACAAAATTTCCGCTAAATGTGTTTGTTGTCTCTTCCAAAAGGAACAACATTTTTTTCGATTGCTCGTTGTTCCTTTCAAAAGGAACAAAGAATCCCGATGATTGTTTTTGTTGTTCCTTTCAAAATGAACAACATTTTTTCCAATTGTTTTGTTGTTCCTTTCAAAAGGAACAACATTTTTTCCGATTGTTTTGGTTGTTCATTTCTGTAAGCAACAAAATTTAAATAGATTTTTTTTTGTTGTTCCTCTAAGGAACAACAGCTTGTTCCTATCTGAACATCACGTTTTGAGTGCATTTTTGTGTCTTAGAACAATATTTTGAGAATTTTTGAGACGATGATCCTTTTAAGGAAAATATACAAATTTATGAAAGGACACAAAATTAGAGGTTATCAACTTTCAACATATCAATTTGAAATTGTAATCTTTAAAAAAATTTCTTTGTATTGATAAGAAAAGGAAATGATACAACTATCTATATCACTTTGTTGTCTTTATTTTCACTAAAACTTATTTGATTGATTATTTTTATCATGTTGGTTCTTCCTAATCCTCAATTCTCTTTGAATTTTATTATCGAGGCAGAATAAGGGCATACTTTCCTCTATTGAGATTTTCAGACTTCTTCCACCATCCCTACTCTTAAGGAGTGTTGAGCCATCCTTTATACATCAATAGGAAAGTGCTATATAAAAGAAAAAGAAAAGAAAAAAATACATCTATACAACAATTTTGTGATATGTCGTATGGAGGATAAGGGGTCTCATTACGAGCCAGCCTACCATGATCATAAGGAAGCAAAGTAAGGTGGCTTTCCCATCATGGCCACCACACTGTGGACATGATCTAATGGGCAACTCGTAAAAATAAAATGTACCCTTGGAACAAAGAGGTCTCATCACGAGCCTACTCGCCCACCTTTCACTCCTTCCCCGTGAATGTCATTGTGATTCATCTGCTCCTAAACTAGCACAATGGCCTCCATCATGACATCATAAAGCACTTTCCTAGGCATATATGAAGGATTATGGCTCCAAGTGGGTGAAAAAGCAACTTTGTCAAGGTTATGGACACTGTGTAAATGTAGGCCTTGCTGATGGTATTGGAGTCATATTTTTCACAACTCAATAGTAATTATATACCCTTTCTATATCTTTATCTTATATACAAATGAGATTATGATCTTAAACCCTCTTTGATTGAACCTTATACATGAAATATTGTTTATCAATCAATCATAATGGCTTAAGTGAATATTGACCGCATAAGCACTTTTATTTATGGGGTTCCATAACCTTTTCCTTTATTTTTGAATCAATACATAGCATTTCATATCTATTCATGAGATTTCATAATATGCCTCGATTTCGGCATCCGATAATTTTTGGATCATATCATAAGTATGCATGCCTTTCTATAATGTACAACTACTTGTGGTACGCTACTCCTCCATTTGACGGTCGAGGGTGACCTATCATATTTCAAAGGCACGGGTGACTTTTAAATATGCCCGTGATACAGACTAAATTCTCTATGCTCATCAATTCCTAGAAATAGCAAGTTTAACGGTATTTTTTTCGATATACACAGGATTTTTCCCATTTCCATTTATGTGTATTATTGTGAAAAAACTAATAGTGTGCAGATTTAGATGAAATGGGAGGACGAGCAATACATAGTGAACCTATAGTACTATCAGCTTCAACGCCGCACGAGAAATTTTGGAGAGAGCAAGGTGCATTACATACTCCACAACTACAAATGTGCCCCCCATGAAATTGTGGCTATCGAATTTTTAACTTGGCAGGAGAGTTATTCCATGGTAAGAGGTAGAAAATAACAAAGTGATGTATGCGCATCATCGAGATATCTAGTTCATCGCGCTGACCCATATGGACCCATAAAAAATTAAAGCTTCAAGAGGCCATGAACATATTTCGTGACGAAGGACAAGACTTCGATCATCAAAGGAAAAGGAGTCCAACCTCAAAGAACTCGGGAGAACCATGGAAAGAACTTCCGGATAGAGTAGTGCAGTTACATTACATGCGTCGAAGAAAGGATGTTGTAAGACCATGCCACCATAAATTATTAGGCAGACTAAAATAGAAATGTGCTATGAATTTTCCTACATTTCTAAAAATTTTACCGCATGATGTCGTCGTGAGCATAAGGAAATCCCATCATGCTGTGGATGGTAGTAAGACACCAATCGTCTAATTCGATTAATAAGCTAGTTACAATCTTGTCGAGAAGCAGACTAGATGGGAAGAATTGGTATTCTCAATTAACCCGAGGAACAAATTCTTACCCTCGCCCCAAAATGAAAAAGATTCACCAAACATAGCAAAAGAACCTCCGAAACGTAGACAAGCCCCGTATTAAGAAGAAGCAAGGGAATGGTGGGAAGCCTTCAGTGGTAGCAAGCAGCCCAACTCGTGGAATTACCTAGTTCTCAAGAAGAGAAACCCCGCAACTTGAAGAGGGAGAATATCAGTAGAAGAAGAGAAACTCGCAACTTGAAGTGAGGAGAAGAGCAGTAGAAGAAGAAGAAAGTAACTATACCAAGAAGAAGAAAGGAGGAAGCAGTAACCTCCCTTAACCTATGTTAGCCACCTATAAATTTTGCTGTAAAATGTGGCTAAATATGCTCTGGGTCTTCAAGAGAAAAATTTCCCTTGAAAAACCTTTCATTCTTGAAGCCTCTATGTGTCTTTGTTCATTGAAGAATTTAACTGCTTCTTTCCATTAAAGAATCATGTTGATCGGTGAAAGAAGCCGCTCACAAAAAGCCCTCCATTTGCTCCATTTCATCCCCTCAAACCCCCATTTTTCATCCACTTTTTCCCTTTCAAAATTCCCCTAAAACCCTTTCATTACCCCTCCATATCATCCCAAAACCTTTTTTAAACCTCGTATTATCCTTTATCCGGTTTAAAATTCCATTTTCTCTCGCCTACCTGAACCCTCCATTTGGCCTAAAAAACACCGATTTTAGCCTAAAAACACTTTGTTTACACTATATGAGTCTTATAGCCCCCGAGGGCTTATAGGGCTTAGCCCTCTTCTTTCATAAACCCTTAGCCCGCAACCAGGCACTAAAAACACCAAAATTCCCTTTTAAAACGCATAAAAATGTTTTTTCCGCTCAATAAAGGATTTAGCCCCCGCGAGCTTATTCTTCTTTTAACCCTCCTCCATGAACCTTAATCCCGTGATTAGGCACTTAAAAGGCCGAAGAACTCATTCAAAATGCCTCCTTTTCCTTGTTTTATTCATCCCCGACCGATTATGGCTTGGGTCAACGAGGAACCGTCGATCTCCACGTATCGACGACTTTCAAGCACCTTGCAAGTTCTTCCTGCTTCTATATCCCCTCATTTTACATTTCTGGCGTCCTACTCCGTGATCATGACACCATTGAATAGATCCAACTATATGCTGAACCCAACGAGTCCGATGTATTCAAAGACATACACCGTTGCTCCTTCCAATCTTAGCCGTCCAATCAATCTTAATTCGATGGTCGTAGAAAATCCTGAAGGAAACACATCCACCCGTGACATTTCCCCATTGAGTTTTTCCGCACCGTCCACACGCTCCATCCGATGGTTGAAAACGTGTTTCAAATTTTTTCCATTTAGGGTTAACGTCCAAAAAAATTCCGAAACTAGCAAGCAAAGTACACGCGTCAAGCCGCATACCGTATCGCGTTTTTTTTTCAAAACCATTTACCGCTCCAGTTCCAGGTGAAAACCACTCCGGCTTCCGCTACACTTTCACATTATGTTCTAAGGGTTAATCGTGGTCGTCGATCGGTTTGATTCGATGGTCCAAATCTAACTCTCGACCCCTTCTATTTGTTTTCCACCTATATCCCGAATAACTCTTTCCACCGATCTCCACCATTAAACTCTTTAATCCAACAAATTCGTGTGATTCAGCACATGCTCTTTCTCCATTCATCCTTTCAATGACTCGATTAAAATGATTCGTCGTTGTTTAATTAAATCTCATGATTGCGATATAATTCATCGACTCATTGTTAATTCATTTCTCCTCCCCAACGATCCTATCAATGAATTCTCAACCGTTAATTACCATAGTCTCATTCAATCGACTGGGCCCTAAAACCCGCCACACCGTACCTTCATCAAGCTTGTTTTTCACCATTATTTCACAATTTCCACCTTTTTCTTCACCGCAGCCACCATTCTCATCGCCGCGCTCACCATCTCCATGGTCCACCGCAGCACTCCCTCCACTCCCCCGAGGATTTTCTTAACGATTTTATTGTCTTTTTGATGAAGCGCTATGAAATCACTGCCTCACAATCACAGATAAGGAAATATAGGTACAAAACGCCATTCTTCTGAGTCAAGAGCATAGGAGACACCGAGAAGGTTTTAAGCATGTTTTTATCAAAGATCAAGCCGCAAAACCCCCATTCAAACCCTCCAAAGTACATTAAACCCGCATATTCACGTACAAATCGTAAGAAAGTTTAAAGGCATCAAGAAAGAGAATTAAAGGATTTAAGCCTATTATTGAAAACCTTAATTCTTATTGAAAACCTTAATTCTTATAGACTGATGAATACTTTAAGAAAGATGAAGAAGGCTCTAATGAAGCCTAAAACACATGAAACAAGTTATATCAGCTTCTCTCATATCAATGTAATCGTCCTTTCCCTAATAAGGACACATTCCTACATCATTCTCCATGCCTCCTCAAGCCCTTAAATATTATTACACCAATGTGTTTCTAAAGTTGTCAAGAAAATGCTATGGAAGCATGAAAGACATGAAAGACCTTTAGTCACCTTACTTATCCGAGAAGACATTTAAAAAGTACCAGCAAAATGTTAGTAAGTACTTCAAAGAACATACCGAGGTTATTGTCAACCCGACGTATACTTCCGTAATAGCCTAAAGGGTGTACCAAAATGTCAATGCAGAGCCATTGCTGCAGTGGGCATATGCTTGCTTCATCCCCTTTGTCTTAATGGATCATTCAAGTTCATATCTACTACTCCACTTCCTCATTCACCTATAAGTATTCATCGAAAATTCATTGTAAAGGTTGTTGGTTAATGGGATTCTATTTTATCATAGAACTATTATTGAGGGGAAGTAGTTAGGTAGCTCGTATTATAGTAGGTTGAAGAAAGTCCTGATTGTAAAAGCCAATCGAGCTCAAAGTATGGACTCGGTTTTGCACATCAATTGAATAGGCAGATTCACAGGATCCGGTCTATATTATTGGTGATGTTTTACTATAACTCAAGCTCTTCATGTTGTATCATACTGTCACTTATTCTGTATAAAGAACAGCAAGCATAGATTAGGATATATTGTTGGAAGTACTCCTAAATCTTATTGTAATCTTTATCTTGATGTTTTCATTTATCAGTATATCTAAGAACAAATTCATCATAATTTAACTAGCATAGTAGTTGGTATTTCCTGCGTTTACCGATGTATGAATTTAGAGTCTCCGTTCTTAGATGTTCTTGTTTGGTTTCAAACTCGAAAGAATTTGGAACCGGGAGATTAGAGCTAGCCCTGCCTCACTAGGTGCCTCTTCCAATAGATAATTTTCTAAGATCCCTTTTAGTTAGTGTCAAAGAATTTAAGGTTAAAAGTCTTTCTATGATCTCGTGCCCTACTCGTGTTCAATCTTAAATTTTTCTACCGTCCGAAAGTGGCTATGGAGGGGATCACTGTTTGTTTTAAGAGTGATGTCGAAAGCAGCCCTGATTTAAATGACATCTGACTCCGGGACTCAAGCTACCTTTTGTGTCTTTATTGAGAGTTTCCTTTGAAGTATGTCAAAATCAGATAGTTTCAAAGAACTTACCCGATCTTAGATCGCACTCTGCTTATTTTCCACCCATTCTTAATGTTCCATTCCACCATCTATCTAAAATATCCTTTGGTATGTATGACTCGCCCTATGGAAACCCTTGGATATTGTTATGCAAGTAATCTCCTTTCATGACTCCATAGCCTAATGGATTGTTACTTCTTTGACCTATCTTTCCATGCTGAAACATCCTTCTATTTAGCTCCTTTCCCATTTCCATAACTTTCTTGCTTAATGATATCCAACCAAAAAACAAAATAAAAACTCTTGTGCTTCATACTAGCCTACTACCTCATTTTTGAGCCTTAAATATATATCATTATTTACATTTATGTAGAGATCCCTCTCCTGATCTAGGAGGGCTGCATCCTAGGATCCATGGTTTGATGTTGTCTTATCTTTGGTCTTGCCAATCTAGCCAAAACATAGGAACCACAACATAATGGTGACTTCCACTAGGGAATTTGAAAGTGAAATTCATCTTAGATTTCCCAGGGACCTTAGAAGACCCAAAATCTCTCGGTTAGATTGGTATTTAATTGATGATGGTGGACATCACTGCCTCAAACATTCAAATTCATCCACTCCGGTGGCTCCACACTCATAACTCTCAAAAGACCAAATGACTTCCACTGCAGAAGACCCCGAACCGGTCGAGAAGATACAAACTTGACCTCTTTTACAAAAATGGATTCAAGTATGGATAGGGAAGTGCTAAATTCTTTGTTCCATAGAATGACAAGAATGATGTCCATTTGGTGAACAAATAGTGGAGAGGTATAGGCTAGTCTAAATGTTGATTATCTAGAGCAGCCCAAGCTTCTTCCGTAACAAGAGAAAGTCAACCTATACAAGACCTAGACAATGAGCAAGACATGTATGATGCTCAATAATCTATAGAAGATGAAGAGGAAGGTGATCAAGCACTTCGATTGCCTACCTATATCTTGTACTATGCCGATAAGAGAATATCATGCCCTAATGGAAAAAAGCTAATAGGGAGCGCCGTTTGAGGAAACAAGAAACCACTAGATATGCAGAATATGACAGAAGGAGAACCATCACACATAGGTGCTCCCTCTCTAGATTATAACTCATCCCGTATCACACAAGAGGAGTGGAACCTCGATCATATAGAAGAAACAACTCATGAGCCTTGTATTCTAATTGATTATCATCATGATCATGGTAC
The DNA here is from genome assembly GCA_034641835.2 of Pinus albicaulis. Lineage (NCBI taxonomy): Eukaryota > Viridiplantae > Streptophyta > Pinopsida > Pinales > Pinaceae > Pinus > Pinus albicaulis. The sequence continues at coordinate 119,000 of JAXQQM020079523.1, read as the reverse complement.
TTGTTTGAATCGTAAAGAGACTGTGAAACATGAGACAATCCTCAAGTTTTCCCCGCAAGCATAAGTGAAGATCTCCTAGAAGATGCTCAAGAAGACATCCTCGCTCCAAATCAGCCAATACAACAAAATGAGAGCTATTGCACTTATGATCAAAGAAACACAAGAAAATATTTCCCTTTGACAAGAAGAAATAGACTCGCATCATCAATAAACAACAACAAATCTTTTATAGAGAAGATACCTTGCCCATTCATCTATTGAGTTTGATTATGCGTATTTAGAAATCCCCTCTCAGAATTAGAATGAAGAAAGATCTACCGATAATCCAAAACATGTTTGATTGGTAGCATTACTTACAATCATGATTTTCCTATTTTTTATCTATTTGATGATGATGTTCTCCAAACAAGATGATCTTGTAGGCCACTATTAGTAGATTTGTGGGAGGAATATCAGTTCCTCAATTCCAAGAAATTAATGAGCCAAGTCGTGCCATTTATGATAGTGATGAGGAAAGTTATGAAAGTCTAGTAGTAGATGAGGATTCATTGATCTTCACTCTATTACACCTCAAATCATCAAGTACAGTTTTCATGTGATTCGAATCGCCAGCCCTTCCATCTCACAAGGTGAAGAGGAAAATAAGGAAGAAACTCTTGAGCAAGTTGAATATCCCGAACCTTCTCCCGAAAGGGTTGAGGTAATCAAGAAACCCTCGCTCAAGAATACAGCTGTTGATCTTTTCATAGAGCTCATCCCACCGCATCACAAGATCTCGCAGCTATAAGAGGACTACACCGTAGTATATGATGAGTCCTCCCGTTCAAATGATAATGAAGATTAGGAAGATTTTCTTTCTCAAAAGGATCTTCTTTGATCTAGTGGAAGAGGAAGCTACATTCAGGTTAAAAACTACTTATTAAATACTCACAACCGTGTATCATTTCAAGATCCTTATGCTCATTTCCCGCAAATATTTGAAGAAGGATCAAAAGATCATCAAGAGCAAACTTTGTTGTAGACAACAAGAAAAAATTTAAAAAAATGCTACTAAAAAAGCAAAGAGAATGGGAGTGGCATCAGCTTATCCAACATGCTCAAAGAATTGAGTGCAAAGACCAAATAAGGGATCATCTCGATTGACTGATGTATTGGAAAAGAGAGTTTGTAATCTAGACATCTAAATATCTCAAGTTAGAGAGATAGAAATCTCAATAAAGCTCAGCTCGTAAACATTTAGTTAGTTGTTTTTAATTCCCTAAAGTTCCGCTCATGTGCACCCATCTTTATGCTATGGACCTTTACAGCGTACTAGAAAGTCTAATCCCCGGCTTCTGTATGTGTTTAAATTTCCGTTTTAGAATGTAGAGAAAGAAATCGCGTACATTTTAACTCGCATATTAGTTTAGGTAGAGAAGCTATGAGGCCAACTGCTTAATCTGGTCTCATGGAGTAATAAGAGTAGTGCGTAGATAGGTTTATTTTCCTATTTGGTAAAATTGATGATGATAAAGAACGTAAGTCTAAATTCACCTTGAAGAAAAATGTTAGGACAAATAGGATGGGTAGGTAGTTGTTTGGGAGAATATTTCGTCGATATGATGTCTTCATGATTTGTGGCAGTTTCTGATTAAAGAAAGGGAAAGATATGTGTCAAGCACTGCATCTAGCCTAATTCCAAAGGTTATTTTTTGAGATTCTTGACACCTTCAAGAAGATGCCATCCCCATGTGGAGCCACCGTTAGCCACCTATAATTTTTTGGCTATCAAAACGTACAATATGTCTGAAATTTCAAGAGAAACATTTCCCTTGAAAACCTTTCATTCTTTGAAGCTTCTATGTATCTTATGTTCAACAATCTTCACCGTTCTTTCCATTAAAGAATCTTGTTGATTGGTGAAAGAAGTCAGCTGGCCAAAAGCCCTCCATTTGCTCCATTTCATCCCCTCAAACCCCCATTTTTCATCCACTATTTCCCCTTTCAAAATTCCTCTAAAACCACTTCATTAACCATCCATCTCTATCCCAAACACTTTTAAACCTCATATTATCCTTTATCCTGCTTAAAACGCCCTTTTCTACCTACCGTAACCCTCCATTTGGCCTTAAAAACACCGATTTTGACCTAAAAATACTTTGTTTACACTATATGAGTCTTATAGCCCCTATGGCTTATAGGGCTTAGCCCATTTCTTCATAAACCCTTAGCCGACAACCGGGCGCTAAAAACCCCAAAATTCCCTTTAAAACGCATAAAAATGTTTTTTCCGCTCAATAAAGGATTTAGCCCCGTGGGCTTATTCTTCTTAACCCTCCATGGAACCTAATCCCGTGATCAAAGCAGCGTCGAAGAACCGTCCAAAATGCCTTTTCCCTTGTTTTATTCATCCCCGACTGATTATGGCTTGGGTCAACGGGAACTATTGATCTCCACAGCATCGACTCGTCAAGAAATCAAGCACTCTTCTCGTTTCATATCCCCCTCATTTTACATTCCAAAATGTTGGCTCTCCTACTCGTGATCATGACCGTCCATCGAATAGATCCATCAGCTTGGTAAAGTAACCCAACGAGTCCGATGGCCCAGCCACGTACACTGCGGTTCCTTCCAATATTAGCCATCCAATCAAGCCTAATCCGATGGTTAGAGAAAATCCCAATGGTGCCACATCCGCCCGTGCATCTTTCCTACCGAGTGCCTTTTCTACTAATCGTCCGATTGACGCACCTCCATCCAATGGTTGAAAATGTTTCGCAAAGATTTTTCCCATTTCAGGATTAACGTCCAAAACATTTTGAAACCGGCGGTTTTCTAAAGGACGTATGTCAAGTCGCTGCACGTATCGCATTTTTTCAAACCATTTACCACTCCAGACCTATGCGAAAACCACTCCATTTTTTCGCTTACCACATTTCACGTTGTGTTCTCGTGGTTAATCGTGTCATCGACGGTTTGATCCGAAGGTCCGGATCTAACCTCAACCCCTTCTATTTGTTTTCCACCGTCTTCTCGAATAACTCTTTCCTCCGATCTCCACCGTTAAACTCTTTAATCCTACAAATTCGTGCGATCTAGCATATGCTCATTCTACATTCATCTCGCTCCCTAATGACTCGATTAAAATGATCTCGGCCATTGTTTCAATGAAATTTGATGACAAATATATCTATTCATTCATTGTTAATTCATTTCTCCCTAACGATCCTATCAATGAATCTCAATTGTTGATTACCATATTTTGATCTAATCGACGTGTCCAAAAACCCGCCTCACACCGCACCTTCATCAGCCTTTTTTTCACCATTCTTTCACAATTTCCACCGTTTTCTTCGCCGTGCCTCCACCATTCTCATTGCCACGCCACCATCTCCATGGTCCACCGCAGCACTCCCTCCCACTTCGATGATTTTATTAACGGGTTTATTGTCCTTTGGCTGTGGTTACGCTTGTGAAAATCACTTCGTCTCACAAATATGATAGGAATACAAAATGGCAAAAAATGCCATTCTTCGAGTCGAAGAGCACAGGGAAGAAACCTGGGAAGGTTTTAACCATGTTTTTATCAAAGATCGCCGCAAACCCCGATTCAAACCCTCCAAAGACCATTAAACTCCGTATATTCACGTATAGATCGAAGAAAGTTTTAAAGTGTATCGTTAAGAGAATTAAAGGATTTAAGCCTATTCTTGAAACCTTAATGCTTATAATCTATTTTTTTAAGGATAAAGACACACAAGAAGACAGATGAAGACTATAAGAACATCAAGAAGGCCGAATGAAGCCTAAAACACATGAAACAAGTTATATCAATGCTCTCATATCGCCAAAATGTCCTTTCCCAAGAAGGACACATTCCTACAACATTCTCCATGCCTCCTAGAGCTCTAAAGATTATTACATTGATTGCTTTCAAAGTTGTCGTGAAAATAGTTATGGAAATATGGAAGACCTAAAAGACCTTCATTCACCTTACTTATCTCATAAGACAAAACTGCAGTACCAAAGAAATGTAGAGTACTTCAAAGAACATACCCTCGAGGTTATTGTCAACTCCGAAAGATACTTCCGCATCAAACTCTCAAAGGATACCAAAATAAATAATGCAGTATCCACATTAAGAAGAGTGGGCATACGCTTACTTCATCCTATCTTAATGATCATTCAAGTCATATCTACTACCTCCACTTCCTCATTCATTGATAAGTATTCATTGAAAATTAATTTTAAAGGTTATTGGTTGATGGGATTATATTTAATCGTTAGAATCATATTGAGGGGAAGTAGTTAGGTAGTTCATATTATAGTAGGTCAAGAAAATTCCGGATTTTAAAAGTCACCGAGCTCAGTATGTTACTAGTTTTGCAACAATTGAATAGGCATTCACGTGATCCCGGTCTATATTATTGGTGATGTTTGCCTTTCAGAATCGTTTCCTTTCATGTTTTATCATATCGTCCATTATTCTCGCATAAAGAACAACAAGCATAGAGTAGGATACTATTGGAAGAATTTCAAATCTCATTGTAATCTTTATTCCGATGTTTTCTCGTCGATTGTATATCTAAGAACAAATTCATCATAATTTAACTAGTATAGAAGTTGGTATTTCCTATGCTTACCGATGTATGAATTTAGAATTGATCTCTTGCTGTGTTCTTGTTTGGTTTCAAATTAAAATAATTTGGAACCGATATTAGTTCTAGCCCCGTTCACTAGGTGCCTCTTCCAACAACTAACCTTTCTAAGATCCCTTTGAGTTAGTGTCAAAGCATTGAAGGTTAAAAGTCTTTTCTCTCGATCTCGTGCCCTAATCAGGTTCAATCTTAAATGTTTTTTAATGCTTGGAAAGTGGCTTATGAGGATTGTTGGATTGTCTTCCTTAAGAGTTAAAGCAAAGCTAGATTTAAAATGACATTTGACCTAATCTTAAGCTACCCTTTCGTGTCTTTACCGAGAGTTTCCTTTGAAGTATGTCAAAAGTAGGATAGTTTCAAAGCACTTACATGATCTTAGACTGCATCAGTTTCTTTATTTTACCCATTATTAATGTTCCATTCCACCATCTATCTAAAATATCCTTTGGTATAGATGACTTGCCTTGATGGAACCCCTTGGCATTTGTTATGCAAGTAATCTCCCTTCATGACTCCATAGCCCAATGGATTGTTACTTCTTTTAACCTATCTTCCCATGCCGAAACATCCTTCTATTTAGCTCCTTTCCCATTTCCCATAACCTTCTCTTTGTTAATGATCTCCCAACCAAAAACAAAAATCAAAACTCTGCGGCTTCATAGCTAGCCTAATACCTCATTTTGAGCCTTAAAGATATATCATTCTTTACATCTATAGAGAGATCCCCTCTCGGGATCTCGTGAGGCTAGATCCTAGGATCCCAAAGTGGTTTGATGTTGTTCTGGTTCTTTGTCTTGCCAACTGCCAAAACATTAGGAACCACAACAACCCTCCAAAGCAGCAAGCTCACCGCGTAACTGGCATAGGAGGATGAATTTGCCCAAATTTTGGGCTAATATGATTGAATATATACAACCCCACAATATGCCCAATCTCGTATTGAGATAGAACAATTGCAGAACATTCGTCATCAACAAAGACATGTTTGAGGAAATGCATGTTGAGGCAGAAGAAGAACCTCTGTAAAATGACAAAGAACAAACTAGGGTTACTCCACGCTTAAGGCTTGTCCTTCCCCCGTTGGCACCCTTTTCTTTCTTTTCCTTTCCCTTCCTAGTGCATCCCTAACCTTCCTTAAAACTTATAATGACCATGTATGTACTCTTCCCTTACCTTGTAAAAATCACCTTGCTTACTATCCCCTTCTGTTTCATCTTTCCCTCCCCTCTCCATTTTATACCATTTCACTCCCCATCATTAAAACCCTTAAAACCTTTGCTTTTCTCCTAATAATCAAGTAAGTATTCTTATACTTAATATTAGTTTAATTTCTAGACTTTAATAGTAGGAATTAAGCCTCTCCTAATTATAAATTATAAAACCCCATTTATTCTAATCTTTAAAACACTCACCTTACATCGACCGCCCCAAACTTTGTGCCTCTTCTAGACAAGTAGTAGTAGTAATTTTAAATCATTAATATCAATTTTAATTATTGAATATCATTAGTAATAGTTATATTTAACTATTCCTAATTTTATTAAATTAAAATTGACATTATAAAAATTCTTAATTATATTTCTTTTTAAAAAACATTAAACCTTATTAAATCTTTAATTAAGCAATATAAAAACTAAAGGGGCTCTTACTTTCTCCCTATCAAATTAATCTAGTATCCTTAAATCTCTTAAATTTATAATAATTTATTACTTAGATTTATAATATTTTACTACTTTAATATTTGTAATGGTAATATAATATTACCGCTCATTAATAATACATAAAATTAAATAACCTTTTAGGAGTATAATATCCTTAAGTTTAATTTATCTCTTAATGAAATTTTAGATTCTAGACTAAACTTTAGTAAATTGATAACTATACATAAAATTAAAAACTTTATTAAAACTTTATTTAATTTATTTAATTTATTTAATTTAAAATATTTGGACATATATATTTTGGTTGGTTTGCCTTAATCATGCACTCTTTATATATTTATGGTTTGTATCCTCCTCTCTTTTCAAATGGGATTTTTCCCGATGATGGGTCTTGTTCTAGACCCGAAACGTAGAGCAAAATGCTCAATCGTGGGTAACTTCCGAGGTACCTAGCCCGGAGAATGATTACCGAAAGCATAGCAAGCCCGAGGAGGGCACAACCACCGGAGAAAAAACCATAGCCGAGAAACCAAGTACGTAAAAAGAACAACTTTTCCTTCCAAGAAGATGAAGAAGACAAATGAACTTGAGAAGTTGTGGAGGAACGACAAAAGCTCCAAAATTTAGTAAAACAACTCAGCAAGAGAATTAGGTGCTAAAAAAGGGGAAAAAGTCTCTAAAAGAACTCCGAAAACGAAGAATGCGTACTAAGTATCCAAACGAAATCCATAATACAAGGGCCATGGAGACTAAACCGAGCCCATGTTCATATAGGATAACAAGGAATGTAGAGGGCATTTGTTATGGGGATGTAGTCGCCAACCGAAATGTACAAGTCTCGTGAAAAAGATGTCTGCATCAAGGCATTGTCCTCTAGCAAACATGGCCAACAAAGAGACACAGACCATAGGCACTGACATTGTAATAAGAAAACCTGTGTAGATCTTCAACCCAAAAATGTTTTGATAAAAGATCCTGCATGTAAAAACTCCAAGAGGATTTGGCACAGCCAGAGGGCTAGATAAAGTCAAGAAGAGACCTACCCCAAAATAAATACCAACAAGCATGTGCCAGCAATTAAAGGAAATCAATGCATCGTAGGTGTGTTTTCGATACATGTCGAAAGGTAGAAGAGAAAGTTGAAGAGGTAAGGAATAGATTAAAATGGTCGTGAATCAAATGGATACTCTCTCGTTCCTTATACACTCGATGTTCTAGCATGTAGGTTCCCTCGCCAAAAATTATGCTTTGTTTTTATTAGAAAGATATTTGAAGTTAAAAATTAAGGAGGCATAAAAGAAAACCTATATAAGTAGAAACCGTAGATGATTTTATAAGTCAAGCACAAACTCTATGGAGTAAAAAGTCCGTTGTCTACTCTATGAATTTTATTTGCACAATTTTATATTGGATGAGGAAATAGAGACAAATCCTACTCCATTTGTGGGTTACATCCAACATCAAGCATTCATTTCATTTTTTCGTTAACCAAATTAAAATGACTAAAGGCATATAAAAACGTTTTAGAGCCAAGAAAATGGGCTAGACCTTTGGGTTAGGGTGAACCGAGACACCCATTACAATTGTGGGTGAGTGCGGTAAAAGCTTAATGACAAAGGAGGGTGTGATCCAAACATTGGGACCCATACACAAAGCAATCATCCCGGGATGGGGTAGAATATTTTCTATCTACCGAGACCGAGTCATAGCGAGCAGCCTAAACTTTGATGGAAGATTTCCAATTGGAATATTCAAGACAAAGAGAGCCATTCAATTAAAAATCGAGTTAGCCGGCCAACTGCCTAGTTATCTATAGTAACCTCATCTTGAGGAAGGCCCGTATTGCCTAGGTTGTAGATATCACATCCCTATTATCCTATCCTACAATAGGCTATAAGGCCAAATATGAATTAATTCACAAGACATGGCATGTTTTTGAAGTTTTAATCATAAATCATGGTTTTAGACCACTTAATGAAAAACCTTGTACCCTATTCTCTAACTCCATCGCTTTACATGTAAATTATGGCTTTCATGAGGACATGAAAAAGGGTGTTGTAAGTGTATTGAGCATTGGAAAAGTGTATGCATTTTCCATGTATTTCTTTATCTTTTTCCTTTAACCATGACTCCTTTATGTTCTAGAATGATAATATATTGAAGAATTGCAATAGAATTGAGGAGTTAGTGCTTATTGAAAAATTAACTAAAGATTGTCTTTTTCTTCTCTATATAGGAACTAAATGAAGGGAAGCCACCATTTGGAAGGAAAAGATAAGGTAGATGAATCGATATTCCTTCAACAAAAGGCCGTAGCCGACAAGAAGACTGAAGATCAAAGCGCACGGTCAAAATAAAGAAAGGAATGAAGGCGGCACTAGCGTAAGAAGACAAAATGATAGCCGCAGAAGGAAGATAGAGTGAATCCTCAGATCTCGATCCCGAGGAATCATTTGGGCTTCAAAAGTTATCTCAAGCTTCTTGTTTCCTCCACCGGGTATAAAAGAATAGCGCTTGTAGAAATGAAAGAGAGACATCGTATGATTATTCATATTTCCTTTTGTAATTTTCAGAATTGTTCATCGACTTGTTAATTAAGACAAAGAGTATGACCGGCCAGAACTCGCTACGTATGATTAATACATAAATTCGGTTATCGTTCCATTATTTGATACCGGAGTAGTTCGTGGTGCTTCACTAGCGGCTATGGGCCCGGCTCGTGGATCCACTTGCTATTTGTACCTTTAATTTCAATTTCGGGCCGTGTGATGGTTTGGTATTGTTTTCATTTTAAACCGCATTGCTTCACCGTTACCTTATTTCATAGCTTCCCTCGTTTAATGATTTATGAAATTGGTGTGTTGCATCGTTGAATCACATTGTCGTTCTTTCCACATAACAAGAGTATTCATTATTTTATAATTTGTATTTTTATGCTTTGCGTATACATAGCTTCGTTATTCAGATTGTCGTTTTATTTTCATTAAATAGTTTGTTGTTCATTTCCATTAGAAAGAGTTTGTTGTTTATTTCCAAGTAGGGGTAAATAGATTTGCTATCTATCTCGTTAATTAGCTTCTTATCGTTTATTCCTTTTTGAAAGAGTTTGGTTTTTCTTTGGATTATTATTACAAAAAATCTTGTTTAGTCTATTTTCACCATCGTTGCTTTAACACAGCTTACCATTTCCATTTAATTACTTCGTTGTGGAATGCAAGATCATCAATCAGAAGGACACTAGTCATTACCGCCTACATTCTCAGATTGATTACCTTGTTTGTATTTGATTTCATTTATATCAGTTGACAGAGGAAAGAGTTATCACTATTTCATCCTTGACTCGATGATTGTTGAGTGATTGTTTGAATTAAAGAACATTGAGTTTCGATCGTTGTAATTAGATTTCATTTTCATAAGCATTCATTTACTCGTATTTAAGACACCGTACGTACATTGAAGAGCATTACTCTTAGATCAAATTGCCGCCTCGTACCGAGTACACTCTTGAGATTAAAAGTCATACTTGGATTGATAATTAATGTAGGGTAAACAAGAGTTAAAAGACACCTTTTATACCTCAACAACACTCGTACTTTTTGTTGATTTGGTCAAATAGCGCGTGCCCCACTTGGAATATTTTTTCACATGAGGCAACAGAAGTTGAGATTAGGGCCAAGGCTTGGGAGGGCTCAATCATTATAAAGGAGATGAAGGAAAAGGTGGGAGGCATCTTGGATTATTTGATGTACATGATATTTTAGATCCTGAATTGTCACATTCCATTGAATTCTTGGGTTGTTTTAGCGCGCAGATTGCAGTGTGTTGTTTAGCACAGGGTGTTCCCCGAGTGGAATCCCCCATCTTTCTTTGAGTATCCCTAAGGGAGAGGTCTCAGAATTCATTATACATCAAGATTTAAGTGCTATTTCCTTTTTCTACTTTCTCGTAACATTCATTCCGTAAATATGCATTTCTCAAGATCAATTTGGAAGATGGAGGTTGGCCACAAGACTTTGGCCTAGAGAACAAGGTGAGGGATTATTCCTATCACTTGGGCTTATAGATCAGCACTCCCAAAGCCACATTTAATATCCGGGAAACAAAAGCCAAAGGTTGGCTTTTGACCTCCTATCGCATTCTCCTCAAGAATAATGCTATCTATATTGCAAACATCCAAAGGAGTGAAGGAAGTTGCTAGTACTTCACGGGTATAATCCAGCTGGAGGAACATTCCTCCACATTTCCATCATTCTTTTCATTAGCTTGGAGTTTATTGCGTATCATTTCCCCACTAGGCATAAGGCCTCTCTTTCCCTCACAAGACATTTTTCGTAGGTGGGCCAGTTGGGTGCTGTGCCTACAATCATCTTTGGAGGATTAAGAAGCCAGATCTAGTGCTTCTAGCTCATAGATCCGAGGAAGGGATCAACCCTTCAAGCATATATTTTATCTAAGCATAAATTTCAGCCATATATTCTTCATATCTAGCTTCATATCTATATATTTCCCAACAACAGATCAAGGATCAAACCCTAGGGAGGTGATTTTTTTTCCAAAGTTGCGACCGAAAATCCTTTCTCGGGGTTATCTTGGGAATCCATCACGTTGGCCAAATATTGAATCTTGGCATCATCGAGCTCTAGTTTTGAATAGATATACATTTCTCTTTTCACCGCAACCCATGTTTATATTCTACCGAAGAGACAGCGGAAGTATTTGTCAGTAGAAGCCTCAACAAGCTACTGCACTGCCTACACATGTTCTCAAGGTGATCCTAGTCATCTTTTTGGCTAGATCTACCTATATCTTGTACTCGTGTAAATCGATTCATCTCCAATATAATAAAATGGTCACTTCTTTCTCGTATATTCTCGATTTTTACTTAGACTTATTGTTTATCTTTATGTAAGTTCTTATATTGTGTGAAGTATTACAACATTCTCCCTTTTGGGATATTGCAATGGTATCAAAGCATGATCTTTGGCTCACCTTGTGGACACTTCATATTTTTACATTGAAAGAGGAACAAATAGATGAGATCTATCATGGAGAATGAAAAATTTGTCACTCCCTTTAGATCCATGCAAGATCTCTCCAAGGAGGTCTATCAAATGAAGGAGGAAGAAGAGAGAAGATCCAAGAAGAAAATATGATGAGGAAAGTACTTCCATCGCCATAAAAAAAGACCAAAGAATCCTAAATCTCGCCATAAATCCACTATGCCCACTTTCTTTGAAGAAGGAGGGAGGTATAGACGTTAAAGAAAGGCATGAACATGAGACTCATGAGACTCTCAATCTATATCTTGAAGAGTACAAAGTAATGTACTAGAGCTTTCAAGGAGAAGCTATCTTTCCAAAAATTCTTTCAGATTAGAGAAGGAAGAGGATCCTATAGCAACAATAGAAGGAAGAGACATAATAGATTCTATTTGCCTACATTTGATGGACATTCCTCAAGAAATGTCAAGGCTTGGAGGAGGGAGTTATTAGATTCATTTTTCAAGCTACATCCCGTGGCTAAAGATAAGGTTGTTCAAATTGCATCACTTCATCTCTTAAATGAAGCATATTATTGGTGGTTTGGGCACCTAGAGCATGCAAAGGTGACCAAGTATTCAGAGCTTTTTTCACAAGTTGAGAAAGAAGTTTTAAGGGGAGAAGACAAAGTTGTGCTAGCAAGGCATCCGTTGGAAAAATAATGAGAGGGGGGTGAATCGCATTATCGATATTCAAACTTTTTACTTTTTTCATTCTTTTAAACCCATACGCTACTTTGCCGAAGCCAACTAGCGTATACACGCGGATATCCTTCATAAAACTCGCGTATACACAGAGATTCAATTATGCCATTAGTTCTTCACTTATATCATTCCATCATTCATTCATTAGATGTTCTATAAACAAGAACATGTGTATAAAAGAAGAACATAATAAATCATCACACAAAGCATCACACATGAACACTCAGGATTTTAGGTGGAAACCCAAGTCGAGAAAACCAATTACAGTAATGAGCCTACCTTCAATATTTTATTATTATAGAGAAAACATCTTACAACATATGTCAAGCAGAGCCTGACTGAAGACGTTATGAGTACCCACCGGCTACTGCTTAATACTGGGCCTCTTCCTAGAAGGGAGCTCCAACCCCTCGACTCGTTTACCGGCCTCTCCGGAAGGAGCTACGACCGATCTCGTTTACCAGCCTCACTCTGGAAGGAGCTACGATCCCCTAATCTCGTTTACCAACCTCACCCGGAAGGGAGCTGGCCACCCCCCCGACCGAAGGCTACAACCCTCGCCACCACCTTGACCACGCTTCATCAATTTTCATGACCGGATCCAACAACTTCAATAGAACAACACTTGCGCCACGTTTCATCATATTTCGTAATCGACCTTTCCATAATTTTAAGCACAAACATACATCACCAACAACATACTTATCAACACAGACGTATATGCAAACACGTTATATCGCATTAGATATTTCATACCCTTTTGCTTCAGCAAACCTAGTTTGCATACGCGCTTCTCTTTTCTTCTCTGACAATGCGTATATACGCGCTTCCTTCCATATAAACCGCATATACTTCAAGATAAAATTACAAAGTTAATTTATTGCGCATACGCGTTTTCAAATAAGCCGCGTATATACGCGCTTCCTCTTCGGCTAAGTAGCGTATAGATCTTTAACTATCATAGAGCAAAGATACCTCTTCGATCGACATTCATTCAGATTTACCCTTTTACTTCAAACATATGTTCGCCTCTATTTCAGATCTAAGCCTTCCATAAACGTATCTAGTAAATACAGACATTTCGTATCTAGAAATCCCGCTCATCATTTCTTCATAGGCATCATAGATTCAGATCTATCATCAAACCTTTACCCTTTCCATACGTATATACTACGAGAAGTATTCATTCAACCTCGTACCTTTTGCACCCTCACTTGTGATTTGCACAATTAATTTCTTTCTCCTTATATAGTTTTATCCCTTTTTCAATACCATGAGCCCCTTTTTCAATACCATGAGCCCAAACTACATTACTTCCGATGGTATTCCCGGGATGGGGGTCAATTAGGCAGATCATTACCCAATACAATGGGTCAATACCATGGTGGTTACCCTTGGTTTTGCACTTTTTGAGCACTTTTTCCCCATACGCGACTTGGAACGTTCTTTCCGCGTGCATACGCGATTTCTAGACATATCCGCGTATGCCTTGAGACATACTCTTTTCATCAAATATTTAGCACATGCTGAATTTCTTTCTTCATTTCCTTCTCACTCACCGTAGATACATCAGCTTTCTTTAGTTCATCAAGACATATTCTATCAAGCACAACTTCATCCAGAATTTTCCATTATCTTAATCAAGAGGGTTGCTCTTTAAGGACAACATTCATCATCATATTGCTAACAAACATCATTTACCAAGTGCATCAAGTCAAGAATAACTTCATCGTGTGGATTGCCATCAAGGACAACATGTCAACAGCCACATGTCTTCATCTTCATTCAAAGGTCACATCAAGAACAACACTCGCATCATATTTCCAACAATCTCCCCTTGGACTTGATGGCAACCACGATGGTGTTTGGTTACCACAATGATAAGTACATTGACACCATGTCACTCTCCCAATTCTTTGACACCATTATCTACATTCAAACACCATGTCACTCTCCCCTTTGACATCAAGGGCGGATCTAAACCAACACACTCTCCCCCTTTGACATCAAGGGCAATCCAAGCATCAAACCAACACATCATACCCCTTTTCTCCTCATGTAGAAGAAGCGTTCGCGTATCCGATGTATGTGGACTGAAGTGACCAAGCTCCCCATGAGTTCATGTTGAATCTTCAAACATGTTTTTCAATGAAGTACATGACTCTATGAACTTCCTATCACCAAAAGACCCATACTTACATCAAACATCCAACCAAGTGGATTTACATATGAGACTCAAGTACCCAACCAAGTGGGTTTACACATTTCAACTCGCCTACCCATCCAAGTTGGTTTACAAAATTTGACTCACCACCAACCAAGTGGGTTTACAAATCTTAGAAGTCCTTACATGACCGAATATTACAATTTTACATCATGGGTCTTAACAAGACCTTTCATCAAACTACAAATATGACTTTAAGACCAACACCGTAAAGACCTCAAGAGAGATCATATATCGTAACCACCATAATGCCAACAATGCATTATACTCAAAGAAAGCTAATGCTCCCCCTAAATCTATGCATCCACGCATCCTTTCCCATATGACTCCGTTCCCCTGTGTGCATCCTCGAACACTTTTACCAACAAATCATCAAGGCATCTTTATCAAAACATTAGAAATAGAATTATGAGAACTCGGAGCACCACCGTAGACACCAAAATAAAGATTTACAGATACCAAATGATTATACCGTGCCGAGGAGAGCTGACTCAAAACTGAAAATGTCGCCAATCGTACATACGCGGTTTTCTCGTGCGTAACCGCGTATATACGTCGACTCCGTGTTTTAGAAACCCGCGTATCGAATGCCATCTTCAAATTTTAAATCCGTATCCGATCCTCTTGTGAGAAAAACACAGTTGTTCGGGCCTTCTTTTGAGAAATTTGAATGCTTCCCCGGGAGTGCGTATAGATAGAGTTAGTTGTAGTTTCTGTGTCTTCAAGCATCATCCATCGGTTGTAGCATAAGCCCATTAGTAACCAAGCCTTCGTATTCTTTGCAAGATCAATACAATCTTTCCAAGAGAGATTATCATACCAAAACACAACATTTTCAACTATGTGTCAATCATCCATGTGGTCCAATATCACCATGATCTTCAAGATTTAACATGAAGTAACATATGTAGGCAAAAGATCTCAACCATAGTAACAAACTCGCATGATCTATTCTTATTTCGAATCAAACGACATCCAACTCATCCATGTGTGAGCACAAAAGATACTTATCGCTAACTAGGGCTCAAAATCTCTTCATCATCATTTGAGCATGAGTATCCCAAAAAACCAACTCCGGAATAAGATATATTGCCAACATTGCAATCATTAGAATTTAACCTGCCGTCTCTCGAACCAAGTGCTTCTTCTTAACTTGTGCAAATCAGTACGTTCATCAAAGAAATCATCAAGAATAATTCTGCATGAACCGTCTCTTATCTTCGAATTATAAGACTTCCAATCTCATCATCAAAGTAAACGGACCTATCCATAATCTTCAACACAAGGCATCAAGTATCATATCATCATTATTTAGAACTCGAGGAATTAAGCCGATACAGAAATAATAATACAAGATATCAGCCGATCGATGTCTCCGGACCTCTCCGTTCCGCATCTTCAGTACTTACCGATAAATTTTCTCATCATCAATGATACGCGTCTATGTTAGCCGGAACTCGCGTTTATACGCGACTTTGGTTCATCGAACCCGCATATGGAAAGTGAAGCATAGAAATTTTTCCATCTTCTCCTTCATCTCCTCCCGAGCTTGTACCTCTCGTACCTTCTTTCCACATCATATGCGCTCGTCGAAGTAAACATAACTAGAGTAATCAAATCAACCATGAGAGACATCATATTGCTCCCTCTTGTGACGATACATTACTAGATCTCATAATGTATCTTACATCATTCCCTAAAATAATTAGAGAAGTGTTTTAGAAGCGTGATGAATGCAAGAGGGTCGAATTTACGTTTCGATTGGTCCTCCTTCTTTTTCCAAATTTGCTTGAGCTTTCCAATTGTGTGCTTAAAATTGTCCACTTTCCGAGACTGCTCATCCGCATTCTTTTTCTACATGTCCATACTGTTAGTTAAAGCATAACATCTCATGTGGCCGCAGAAATAAACATAAGAACCATAATGAGCTTTTCTATTATTCCTTCTATTACAATCACCGTTTTGTATGTCCATACCGGTTACATGAAAAACAATATCCCTTGAATAAAGCTTTGAGTACCTTCGAGTAGAATCAAGTTTGTTTGAGGTCAAATGATCTCGCTCTCAGTAATTTGCCGCAACGTGCCCATAATTATGGCATTTAAAGCATTCAACTTTCTTGAATGATATCCTTTGAGATTTCATTGTGGGTTGATCTTTTTGTTTCTTTCAACACTTTAGATTTTGCATTGATGTCCCTTGATTCTTTGTCACTTCCTTGTGAATTAGATTCTCCTTTTTTTAACAAGCTTCATGAAAACCAAGACCAAGTTTGATGTATGAGACCTTTGACTACTAAGAATATTGTCCAATCTTAGTACTATCTTGAAACCTCAACAATTTATCTTTTCAATTTACCTTCGAGAATATTTACTCCCTCAACCTCCAAGCCTCGATACATTGCTTTCATGCTTTCTTCTTTCCTTTTCCATCTTTTACTTGATCCTTCAGATTTAGAATCTCTTCTTTCAACCAATTTTCATTTTCTTCACATGTTTGTTGCAACTCTTCATTCTTCTTATTTGATTTTTCTAGATCTTCTTTGAGAGAGATGATTGGGCTCAAGGCCTTTTCTTTTCAAATGGTTGTAGAGGTTCCTCATTCTTTTAATCGGATGCTTCAAGATCCGCTTGCAGAGATGATTGCGCTTCAAGTCCTTCACTCTTCTCGCTTGATTTTTTGATATCTACATTTAGATCGTTGATTTATGCCTCTAGTTCTTTAATTCCATTAGATGCATAAGTATGAAATATTTGATACTTGTCCACCCGTCCATTCAAAAGATTTCTATTTGTTTTTCCATTTGAGAGATCATCTGTGCATAGCTTCGCTTTTATTAAAATGATCTTTGTTGATCTTCAATTTTTTCGATAGTTTCCTTTAGATCCAAAACTTTACTTTCACTATCTTCACCATTGCATGCCAGAATGTGCATCACAAGAACAACAATCACAGATGTTTCATCTTCTTCATTTTCTCACGCACATGTTTTTTGAGATATCTCCTTTTCGCAGCCTCTTTCTTTTGCTTCTTTGCCATTGAGACGGATCTCCTTCAAGCGATCAAGCTTCGCGTAAGGACCCTACTCCGATACCACCTGTTGGGAAAAATACCGAGAGGGGGGTGAATCGTTGTTTAATGATATTCAAACTTTTTACTTTTTCATTCCTTGAAACCCATACGCTACTTTGTCAAGCCAACTAGCGTATACACGCATATCTCATAAAACTCGCTGGCGTCACGCAGATCTAATTATGCCATTAGTTCTTCACTTATATCATTCCATCATTCATTCATTAGATGTTTCATAAACAAGAACATGAAGAATTTAATAAATCATCACACAAAGCATCACACATGAACACCGTGATTTTTAGGTGGAAACCCAAGTCGGGAGAAAACCACCGCCGTAGTTGCTCACCCTTCAATATTTTATTATGTAGAAAAAAATCTTACAACATATGTGTTGGCGTTGTACTTGACCAAACACGTTGTGCACCCACCCGTGCTCGCCACGCCACCTCTCCCCGGAAGGAGCTCCAACCCCCGACTTGTTTACCACCTCTCCCCCGGAAGGAGCTACGACCCCGATCCGTTTACGCCCCTCACTTGGAAGGGAGCTACAACCCCCCCCGGGATCTCGCTAATGCCTTCACTTGGAAGGGAGCTACCACCCCTCGACCGAAGGCTACAACCTCAGCACCACCTTTGACCACGTTTCATCAATTTTCACACCGGATCCAACAACTTTGAACAACACTTGTGAAGGCCACGTTTCAATACATTTTCAGACTGACCTTTCCATACTTTTAAGCACAAACATACATCACCAATATATACTTATCAACACAGATCGATAGCGTAATTAATGTTGGTATCGTATACATATCGATACCCTTTACTTCAGCAAACCCTAGTTTGCATACACGCTTCCTTCTCTCGATGTCACGTATATGCACGCTTCCTTCCATATAAACCTACGTATACTTCAAGACAAATTACAAAGCTAATTTTATTGCGCATACGTGCTTTCTCGCCGGGCCGCGTATATACGCGCTTCCTCTTCGCTGCTAGCTGTATAGATCTTTAACCATCATAGAGTAGCATACTTCTTCGCATCAGACATTCATTTCAGATTTACCCTTTTACTTCAAAAATATGTTTGCCTCATTTCGCATCTAAGCCTTCCATAAACGTATCTAGCAAATACAGACATTTTAGATCTAGAAATCCCGCTTCATCATTTCTTCATAGGTGCATCATAGATTCAGATCTATCATCAAACCTTACCCTTTCCATACGTATATACTTCACAGAGAAGTATTCATTCAAGCTCGACCTCTGTAATCTCTCACTTCGATTTTCACAATGAATTTATTCTCCTTATATAGGTTTATCCTCATCACCATGAGCCCCCTTTTTCAATACCATGAGCCCAAACTACATTATTTCCGATGGCATTCCCCGGACTCGGGTCAATTAGGTGGATCATTACCCAATACAATGGGTCAATACCATGGTGGTTACCCTTGGTTTTGCACTTTTTTGAGCGCTTTTGCCCATACGCGACTTGGAACGTTCTTTTCCGCATGCATACGTACTTCTCCTAGACATATCCGCGTATGCCTTGAGACATACTCTTTTCATCAAATATTTAGCACATGCCGAATTTCTTTCTTCATTTCCTCTTCCGTACCACCGTAGATACATCGCCTTTAGTTCATCAAGACATATTCTATCAAGCACAACTTCATCCAAGAATTTGCCATTATCTTCATAAAGAGGGTTGCCTTTCAAGGACAACATTCATCATCATATTGCTAACAAACATCATTTACCAAGTGCATCAAGTCAAGAATAACTTCATCGTGGATTATTATCAAGGACAACACATGTCAGCCACATGTCTTCATCTTCATTCAAAGGGTTGCCATCAAGGACAACACTGCATCATATTTGAATGTAAAGATCTCCCAAGGAAACCAAGGAGAATGTCGATCTTGTCATTCTAGACAACAGTCACTACTTTCACCACCTAATGTAAAAAAATTACTTGTATCTACAGAAGAGACACTTGCATCTTTGCAATGTAGTCTTGAGCTCTTGACTTATGGAGTCCCATGCATGGATCAAGAGATGCATGAGGAAGAGGAGGAGGATACCGGGCCACTGTACACTTGAATAAGAGAGGCCATCACTCTTACCAAAGAAGCTTGGAGATACTATTGTCCCTGGGTTGAGAACTCTTGTGTTTTTTCAAGAGGTTCCCACATATCGGGGCCGGATCCAAGATATGTAAAAGTTCAACACATATTGTTTCTCAATACCAATGCATAACCAAGGGTTAGAAAAAATGTTGACTTGAAGCAAATACATGATTACGTCAGAGAGAACCCTTGATCTAATCAAGTAGGAGATCAAAACTATCCTTATTCATCATTGTTGCTGAGCCGCATTCAACCCTTGAGCCGAGATGTAGAGTTACGTAAAATGGGATTAGCATTATCCTATGTATAATGGTTGACTATGAGATCGCATTGTGCCTTAATTTGAGACAAGATATGTATTACCCCCTACAGATTCATAGTGTTGTCACTTAGTAGCTG
Source organism: Pinus albicaulis (assembly GCA_034641835.2). NCBI lineage: Eukaryota > Viridiplantae > Streptophyta > Pinopsida > Pinales > Pinaceae > Pinus > Pinus albicaulis. The sequence continues at coordinate 99,129 of JAXQQM020079523.1, read as the reverse complement.
TGACAAAGAAAGGGCTTCATCATTCTTGGAGCATTCTCGAGTGCGCTCACTCATGAAGCAATGGAAGAAAATATGATAAATGGTAGACATCTTGAAATTAGAAACCTTTTCTCCCTTCTAGATGACCCTTTCTCAATGAGCCTCTCACTTCTCAAATAGAAACTTACTTGCATTAAATCCAAAATAATTTGGTTTTGGAGGGCCTTTGATAGAGAGAGAATCTCACAAGAGATTTCATTAGAGATGCATTTCAACATTACATGAAATGCAAAGTTCTTCAACAGCCAGACATGGCATTATACAAGAGGGAGGATGCCATGATTATGCGCATCTTCATTCATCATCCACATGGAGTGAATGGGCAGATGAGGAGCAAGGGGCTGCAAAACCACTTGAAAATTTGTATGGGCTAGCATGCTTGGTTACATTGGTTGCCATTGGGAGATTTATGTCACTCTCCAAAGGCACCTATTTTTTGATCCATGCCTTTGAAAACGTATATGAAATGAAGAAGGAGGCATTATTGCATTGGCTACTTGGGTGAGTATGGATACCACCCAATAGCTCATCATTTTCTGAATCATGCCTTGTTTTTCAATGATAAATTGCATAACCTTTCCCTTCGCCGTTTGCATAACCTTGTAATAATGAAGTTTGATCCAACAAGGCCAACAGACTAAGTATGAGAGCATCTCACTCAATCTAATTCATGAAATATGGGATGAAGATTTGTATTGTGTGATGGAGTTTTCCTTTGTGAAGATAACCACCTTCTTGTATGCACCTCATGTATTGATGATGATTTTGACATCATATGGTTGTCACTTGGTACTCTGTGTTGGAAGGAGGACATCTAAATCCGCATAGTTGGAGGTCATTATTTATGCTTTTAAAAGACAACTTTTGGAACCAAACATGCATAATCTATTGCAAAAAATGGAGGAAGCCTTCTTATGTGGATGCCATTTGGAGGGGAATAGATGACCGTGCATCTATTTTTGGATTTGCTTGAGGACAAGCAACATTTTTTTCCTGGGACTGTAATATTCCCAAATTTTCACATCATATTGGGAATATTAGAGTCCGTGATTTTTCTTAATGAATTAAGTAAATAAAAGGGTGGAGGGATCCACAATCTCAATAAGAATAAATATCCAATTTGTGTGTGTGAATGTCCATTCATTTAGGCAGATCTACAAAAATAGGTATTTGAGCAACTACTAATGTGAATGAGATCGGGAGATCATGTCCATTCAATGATGAGATCATGGAGGTTTGATTTAGTCAAGTAGATCTTCAAGATGTCAAACAAAGGGTCATTTAGAATTAATGATCAAGTGGTGGAGGATCATGTGCAAATGAAGCACACATGATGGAGGAGGTGTACATTGTACATAGACTATTTGGCAAAGGTGAAAGGCATCTTGGATTATTTGATGTATGATATTTTAGATCTTAGAATTGTCAAGTGACATTCCATCGCATTCTTGGGCTATTTAGCAGAGATTGTAGGTGTTGTTTAGCACAAGGTGTTCCTGTGTGGAATCCCTACTCTTTATTTGGAGGATCTCCAAGGGAGAGGTTTTTACTTCATTATACATCGACTTTAAGTGCCATTTCCTTTTTCTATTTTATGCAAGAATATTCATATTCGTAAATCGTTGCATTTCTAATGATCATTGGAAGGTGGAGGTTGTCTTCAAGATTTACTAGAGAACAAGGTGAGGGATTAATTCTATCACTTGGGCTTATATTAGCACTCCTAGAGCCACATTGTAGATCCGGCATCGTGCCAAAAGTTATTGACCTCCTAGCAAGCAGATTCTCCTCAAGAATAACACTCGTCTATATTGAAAATTTGAAAGGAGGAAGGAAGTCATAGGTACTTCAGCTAGCAATCGAGGGAGGATAATTCTCCACATTGCATCATTATTTCCATCGATTGGAGTTTATTGTAGTATATTTCATATACGTCTCTTTCCTCATACAATGCGTTTATATGTATTGTGTTGCGCACTCGCAATCATCTTTTGAGTGATCGAGAAGATGATATAGAGATTTTAGCTCATGTTATATCCGAGCAAGGGATCAGCCCTTCAAGCATAAATCTGATTTGAGCATACATTTAAGCCATCTTTATTCTTCTTATCTAGCTTCATATAAGGATGCCTCAATGCATCAAGGATCGTAAAACTTACAGGTGGATTTTTCCAAAGTTGCGTATCTGAAAATCCTTTCCGGGTTATCTTGGGAATCCATCACGTGGCCGATCTTGAACCTGGCATCATCGTAGCCCAGCTTTGAGTTGATCTACATTTCTCTTTTCAGCTCCGCAACCCAGTGTTTATATTCCCTACAAAGAGACAATGCGCATTTTCTCAGAGCCTCACGTCATTTATGTAATTGCCGACACATGTTTTTAGGGTGATCCTAGCTCATATTTTGGCTAGATCTACCTATATCTTGTACTTGTGTAACCGATTCATCTCCAATATAATAAATGGCTCAGCCTTCTTTCTCTTCGCATATTCTTATTTGTACTCGATTTATTGTTTATCTTGTTGTAAGTTCGTATATTGTGTGAAGTATTACTACATTCTCCTTTTTTGGATATTACAAGGGTATCAAAGCATGATCTTTGGCTCCAACAGGGACACTTCATATTTTTACATTGAAAGAGGAACAGAGCAGATGAGATCTACCACAGAGAATGAAAAATCTATCACTTTTCTTTAAATCCATGCAAGATCTCTCCAAGGAGGTCTATCAAATGAAGGAGGAAGAATGTAATGAAGATCCAAGAAGAAGATGTGATGAGGAAAGTACTTCATCACAGAAAAGGAAGACCGAAGACTCCTAGATCTCTCATAAATCCACTATTCCCACTTCTTTGAAGAAGGAGAGAGGTATAGAAGTGGAGAAAGGCATGAATTCGAGACTCATGAGACTCTCAATATATATCTTGAAGAGTACAAAGCACAATCTAGAGATTTCAAGGAGAAGCTAACTCTCCAACAATTCTTCCATATTAGAGAAGGAAGAGGATCCTATAGCAGCAGAGAAGGAAGAGGCATAATAGACTTACTTTCCTACATTTGATAGGATCTTCCCAAGCAATGCCGCCGCTTGGAGAGGGAGTTAGATTCATTTTTCAAGCTACATCCCGTGGTCAAGAGGAGGTTGTTCAATGGTAGTACTTCATCTCTTAGATGAAGCAAAATATTGGTGGTTTTTGTGTACCTAGAGCAGCAAGACCAAGTATTCGCATTTATTTCACAAGTTGAGAAAGAAGTTTAATGTGGAGAAGATAGAGTTGTGCTACAAGGCATCTCCCAAGGAAACCAAGGAGAATTTCGATATTGTTACTCCTCGGGACAAGAGGTCACTGTTTTCACCACCTACCTTAAGTACTTGTATATGGAGAAGAGACACTTTGCATCTTGCAAAGTAGTCTTGAGCTCTTTGAATTATGGAGTCCCATGCATGGATCAAGAGATGCAGGGAAGAGGAGGAGAGTGGGATACTAGCTACTGCAGACACATGAAGAAGAGAGTCCATCACTCTACCAAAGGCTTGGACACTATTATCCCGCTTGGAGTGAACCTTGTGTCTCCGTCGAAGAGGTTCCACATATCGCCTGATCTTAAGGTATGCATAAAATTTCAAGACATATTGTTTCTAAGACCAATTCATAACCAAGGGTTAGAAAAAAATGTTGATTTGAAGTAAAGAGACATATCATTGGCCGTAGAGGACCCTTGATCTAATCAAGGAGGAGACTGAAAATATCCATGTCTATCATTCTTGAGCTGCATTCAACCCCTTGAGTTGAGATGTAGAGTTTTAGAAAATGATTTTAGCATTATCTTATGTACAATGGCTGATTATGAGATCGGTATTGTGCTCTACTTTGAGACAAAGATATGTATTACTCGCAAATCTACAATGCTTTCACTTAGTAGTTGTAACAAAGAAAGGATTCATAATTCTTGAGTCAAGGCAACTTCACTTATGAAGCAATGGAAGCAAAGATGAGGAATGGTAGACATCTTAAATGAGAAACCTTTTCTCCTTTCTAGATGACCTTTCTCAATGAGCCTCTCAATCGCTCAAAGAGAAACTTCTACTTGCATTAAATCCAAAACTCCTTTTGTTTTGGAGGGCCTTTGATGGAGAGAGAATCTAATTAAAAGATCTCATTATAGATGCATTTCAATATTCCATGAAATGAAAATTTTCAATAGTCTGGGGAAGATGGCATTATACGTAGGAAGGATGCCATGATTATGCGCACTCATTCATCATCCACATGGGAGTGAATGGGTAAGGATGATGAGAAAGGGGTTGCAAAACCACTTGCAGATTTGTATGGGCTAAACATGCTTGCTTACGTTGGTTTCTATTGGGAGATTTATATCACTCTCCAAAGGCACCTATTTTTTTGATCCATGCCTTGAAAAACACATACAAGTGAAATGAATAAGGAGGCATGGTTATACTGGCCGCTCTTGGGTGAGTATGGATACCACCCAATATCTCATCATTTTCTGAATCATGCCTTGCTTTTCAATGATAAATTATGGAAAGGGAAGGTATGTTCATTTTGGTTTCACTTGAGAAAGCTTGGCCTATCCATCTTACATGGAGGAGATGGAGGACGGCGTAAAAGGGCCTTACTCGGTGGTTATTGTCATAGGAGAATATGGTTTGATACATTGACTACCCATGCTTACTTCTTCCATTCTTCTTTTACATAACCTTGGAATGATGAAGTTTTGATCCAACAAGGCCAACAAGGCTAAGTATCGTGAGCATCTCAATGCTCAATCCAATTCATGAAACATGGGATGAAGATGTGTATCAGGTGATGGAGTTTTTCCTTTGTGAAGAGAACCATGTTTTTGTATGCACCTCATGTATTGATGACGATGTTGGACATCATATGGTTGTCACTTAGTACTTCATGTTGAAGGAGGACATCTAACTAAATACTTGGAGGTCATTCTTTATGATTTTAAACGACAACTTTGGAACCAAACATGCATAATCTATTGCAAAATAGAGGAAGCCTTCCTTATGTGGATGCTACTTGGAGGGGAATAGATGGCCTTGCATCTACTTTCTTTGGAGTTTCCGGAGGACAAGCAACATTTTTCCAGTAAAATGTAATATTCCCCAAATTTTCACATCATATTTGGAATATTAGAGTCCTTTTGATTTTTCTTAATGAAATAAGTAAATAAAAGGGTGGAGGGACCCACAATCCTCAATAAGAATAAATATCCACTTTTTGTGTGTGAATGTGGATTAATTTAGACTAGATCTACAAAAAGAGCAGAAGTTGTGAAACTACTAATGTGAATGACATCAGAGATCATGTCTCATTTAATGAGAGAGACAGGAGGGTTGATTTAGTCAACTAAGATCTTGAATATGTCAAACAAAGGGTCATTAGGCATTAATGATCAAGTGGTGGAGGATCATGCAATGAAGCACACATGATGGAGGAGGTTGCATTGCACCTAGACTGCTTGGTTGATTTGGTCAAACAACGCAATCTCCACTTGGAGGATTTTGTCCACATGAGGCAAATGATGTTGAGATTAGGGACAAGTCTTAGGATGGCTCAATAATTATAAAGGAGATGAAGGAAGTATGAAAGGCATCTTGGATTTATTTGATGTATGATATTTTAGATCCTGAATTTTCAAGTGACATTCCACTCGCATTCTTTGGCTATTTAGCAAATATTGCAGTGTCTTGTTTAGCACAAGGTGTTCCCGGGAGAGAATCCTCTTTTCGAGTGATCTCAAGGAAGAGATGTGTACATCATTATACATTAGGCATTAAGTGCCATTTCCTTTTTCTACTTTCTACAAACAATATTCATATTCATAAATTTGCGCATTTCTTCAAGATCGCCTGGGAAGGTGGAGGTTGCTCTCTATTACTCGCCTAGAGAACAAGGTGAGGGATTATTCCATCATCAACAGCATCGAACTCCTGAGGCCACATTGCAAAATCTGGAAATAGGACAAATGTTATTGACCTCCTAGCAGCAAGATTCTCCCTCAAGAATAACACTCTATATATTGCATATCTGAAAGAAGGAAGGAAGTGCTAGTACTCAACTAGTAACTAGCTGGAGGATCATTCCTCCACATTTCCATCATCGTGCTATCATCATGGAGTTTATTGGCAAAAAGATATTTCAGCAGAAGAAGGCCTCCCTTTCCCTCATAGCAATGCTTTTAGAGGCATTTGTGTTGTGTGAGCTGCAATCATCTTTTGGAGGATTGAGAAGCTAGATCTAGAGCTTCTAGCTCATAGATCCGAGGGAAGGGATCAATTCCTTCTATTAGCCACCTATAAAATTTTGTCAAGAAAACAGTAGGCTAAACATACTTTTGAGCCTTCAAGAGAAATTTTGAAAATCTATCATCCTTGAAGCCTCTATGTGTATTTTTCCTTTAAAGATATCTTCACCGCTATTTCCACCGAAAAAAGCCCCGTTGTTTTGAGAAAAAGAATGCTTCAAAGGCCTCGTAATTTCCCATTTTCACTCAATTACCTTAATTTTCATTAGGCCTCCTTTTCCTCTTTAGAACCTCCATATCCCTCTAAAAAATCCTCCAAAATCCTTTAAGCCACTAAAGATCCTTTTACAATTTTAAAACATTGTTTTCCCCTTTACCGAAAGCCAAGAAATCCACGAAAACACTCCATTTTGGCTTAAAAACACCTTTTCGATTGAGGCCTTGCTCCTTCTACTTCTAGCCCTTAGCCCTTTTTCTCGCATATGACCCACGCCTCAGACCAAGTGCTAAGCCCCATCGCGAAATCGCAATCGAGCTTTCCTTTACTACCTTTTTCCTTTGTTATCCCAAAATTTTCCGATGAGTTGACATTTGTTCTACTCCGCTCCATTGCAATATTGGTCATCGAAATTTACAAATCTAACAACCAAAGACTAAAATTTCATAGCACCCATCACCCATTTTCATTACCCTCCGATGGTATATGGACCGTTGATCTCTTCCCAATTCGACCATAGCACAAATCGCATCGTGCTAACCTAGCGTCCCCACTATTATTTTTCCCCGATGGTCGACTCCCAATTTAATCCTCGCCATTGAATCCACAAGAACCAAAAAATCAAGATTCGTCCATGCCTTTTGTTCACGTAGAGCTCATCATTTTTCCGTCGATTAACTGGACCATTGAATCCACAAGAACCAATGGCCTGATGACTCATACGACTTCTATGCCCTCCATCATTTCCCTCCGATCGGATCTCCACCGTTGATCTCTCAAATGATCTAGTGGTCCGTGCTAAATCGCAAACTCAAAGAACCATGGAGTTTGGTCCCCTACCTTTCTCCGATGTGATAAATCTCCACCGTCCATTCTATAGATCCAATGATCGTGATTTAACTGCCGTTAGCCCTTACCACCTTATCGCCCGGCACCTTTCCTTATCACTCTCTCATCCCCACTATCATATCTCTCTTCATCTTCATCCAATGGCTAAGAATTCACATCGCGTGATTTCCGTGTCCGAGGTTTAATGTTCCAAATTTATGCGATGAAAGAGGTTTTGGGAGGACACACAAGTCGTGCACCAGGTATATCGCATTTTTTGGGAAAATTTTAACCTCATTGAGAGGCCGCGTGAAACCAAAGAAGCTTGCATCTAAAAACCACCCTCCCCCCTCGATATAGTCTTACTTCAATCCCGAATGTCGATTGCTTTAATCGGATGCTTCATATCATATTGCATCTTCATCCATATTTCTTCCATCATACCTTCCAAAGACTTCATTGGAAGATCTCCGCCGTTGATCTCTCCGTTGATCCAATGGTCCATGTTCAATTTCCTCCTCCGCCATGGCATTCCCACCATCAAATGCCCCAATTTCATTCATTTTAGCCTTTCTCCATCATAATTCACCCAAAACATTAAACTTTTGTGTTTTACACTAAAGTTATTTTCTTCCGCCTAACCTTCTAAAACGACTTTGCTTCTGAATCTCAACCATTGATTGCCACTATCCAATGTAATACAACGGTCCCAAGCGTCCCCACCTGCTGCTACTTTCACCACCTTCAGTTTTCTTCCATTTCTGTTGATTTTCAACTCCATTTTCCATTGCTTCCACCCTACATTTCCATTGTTCCGACACCGTTTCCTCACCTCCAGAAAGCAATCCTCCTCCACCCGCATTGATTTCTTAACATGTTTATCATGTTTTTACAGGTTAAAAATGGTAAAAAATCATTTCATATCTCACTATCGCTGCATGGGAAGAGAAAATAGAGCACAGGGAGATATTTTTAGAGCCGTAGATCGCAGAGAAGGCTGTGCCCGAGAAGGTTTAATGACCGCAAGAAATATCAAGTTATTAATCGTTCCAAACCTTCTCGGTGCCATTAAAACCTCGTGTATCCATAGACAAGACAAAAGAGAAGAAGAAAAGAGGAGTGAAAGGATGGGCTTAAAGTGATTAAAACTCCCATTATTGAAGATTAAATGCTTTAATCTAGTGTTTAAAGGACGAAGATACAGATTGAAGACCTTAAAATGATCCAAGACTAATAAAGCCTAAATCGCATGAAACAAGCTATCAGCATTTTTACACGTAGAATGTTCTTTCCCAAGAAAATAATGTTCTAGCAATGTTTTTATTTTCCATCAAGTTCCGTAAAGATTATCACCTGCATAAGTCCTAAGATTGCAAGAGCATTAGTTACAAAGTATGGAAGGCTTGAAAGTAATTTATCTACCTTACTTGTCCCAAAGTACAAATCGCAGTATAGAATAGCCAAAAGTACCTCCGAAACATACCTCTCAAGCAATTATCGCATGTCGAAGCACCCCTAGTTCATACAACGAGTACTAAAAGTCAATACAGTAGATATTAAGACGAATGTACGTAAGAACACTTCCCTCTATTTTAATGATGCATTTAAGTTCTATCTAATTATAATGTTAATATGCCATTATTATTATCACTGTGAACGCTTATTCCACCCATTTCTACCATTCTTTCATCACGTCATTTATTATAATTTATTATTTAAATCCATTTTATAATGATTTATGCTCTTATGAATGAATATTATTTATTCTCCTTTATTTCTAATAAATTGATGATTATGTATGATTTTATCAATGACAGTTTTAATAAATCAAATTGTAACATTATTCACCATTTTTAGCCTCCAAGATAATTTTCGTATTGAAGATTTAATCATTAAAAAAGTGCCAACCTTCGTAATTCGTCGGAATAAGAAGTGACGATTTTGCGGTTGATATTTTGAGCAATGAAGAAGAATCGGAAAATCCGGAACATGGGTTTTGTCCTAACGGAACCAATTAACTTAGTTAAGAACGGTTTTTCCAAATTCAGCTTGTACTAAGAGAAACACATGGGTTCTTTGAGCACGATTTTTCTCGATTTGTTGTTGTGGCCGTCCTCCAAATCTCGGCTCGCAAAGCCAAATCTGCCTTGTTCTTGTTGATCAAATAGTTAGAAGCAAACCAATTTGTAATAGAATCATGTTGTAATTATCTCTATTGTAACCATCGTCTTTGTATTTAAATCGTAACAAAGATCGCAGAGGGGGAAGGACTTCGGTGATGATTCAGATGGGATTCGAATGATGGAATTGAGGATTCGTACTTAGAGATTCAAGAATGAAGATGGATTTTTCATGATAGTATAGATTGTTGCATTGCCATCAGAATTTCAAAGCTTTTGTCGTTGGTAATGATTTCACAATTTGAGGATGAATAAATAAAAGGGTCGTTGTTCATTTTACTCCGATCCGGTAGCCCAAGCAGTCCGCCGGGCGGCCATGGCCCACTTCTCCGGTGGAGTATACCGCCGTTGTATCATATCTTCCAATTTCCGCCGTGTGATGGTTTGATTTAATTCCTATTTCTTTGAATCGTAATTCTTTGCGCTTCATGTTCTTTACTGCTTAGTTTGCTGATTAATCGCAAGAGTTTGCTTTTAAAGAGCTTTCCTAGTTTACTTTCAATGGCGCCTTTCCATTTCCGTTATTTGCATTGATTTTCGTTTCGTGGAAGAACGATCCGAAACTCGTAGTGGCATTGGCATTTATTGCCTAGCTTCCTAGATTAATGATCCGTTCCTTGATTACTTTTGGTTACATCGCTCTCCAAAGGGATGAGTTATTGTTACCTGACCCTTGATCGATACATTGCTTATTTTTCCGAATGCATGATTTAAGTCTTAAAGTGCTTTGTTGTAAGTAGATTTTATTTCTAGCTTTCATTTACTTTTGGATTTTAAGCACTATACATCGCAAAACATTACCTTGAGTAAATAGCCGCCTCGACCGAGTACACTTTTGAAACAAAAAAGTCGTCCCGAGTTGACAATTAATGTGAGAAATTAGGAGTTATAAAGACACCTTTTTATCGCTCCACATTTTGGCGCCGTCACGGAGAGTGTAGCCATTTCTAAAGAGTAGTGTGAATCCGATGAGTGCCCTCGCTAGGGAAGAGTTGGATCTAAAAACGCAAGGTAAGAACCTACGTGCGGAAAGCATGTAAAAGCCCTACTCCACCGTCCGCTTTCCCAATGCATTTTGTTGCTTTGTTGGGTAGAAATAGATGTTTGAATTTCAGGTGAATGATTAGGAAAAAATAGAAATTTTGAAAAAATAAAATCACATGATTTCATTCAAGTGGTGATGTAAGCACCACCCATTTCACTAACCGATTGACAGGAACATTTGAAGAAGGGGAGCCTCGAAGAAACACATGAAGAACATCTTATATTATGGTAAGAAATGGCTTACGTTTCTACTTTTTGAATTTCCTATCAAAGATCTAGGAGGAGGACACATGCACATAATTCCCCCATCTTTACCAAATTTTCATGGTTTAGCAAATGAAGATCCAGATACATTCTTATTTGAGTTCGAAATACTTTGTAGAGGATATGATTATTGTACTAATGATAAAAGATTGAAAGTGTTTCCTTCACTTAAAAAGGAGCAAACAGATGGTTCATGAGCCTAGGTGGGAATTGCATCCAATCATGGAGGACATGAAGAACATATTCTTGTAATAGTACCAAGACTATTGCAAATCCAATGAAGATATTTCTAAGATGATACAAGGGGAAGATGAAAGTTTGGAGGACTATGTAAATCGATTTCATTATAACCTTCAAAAATCAAAGCATAAGCATTTGGAAAAAGAGATCTTAAAACACTCATTCTTAAAGGAATCAAAGATGAATTTTCTAACTCTTAACTGATAGGAAAAGGTGATTTTTTTCGCTTATCATATGATGATGTTTGTGAGTTGTGCATAAGGTATTCAAGAGGAATCTCCAAGGTCAGGTAAGAATTCTAGAGATGTTTGTTCTTCTTTTCCAAATCTCGCTACAAGAATAGGAGACATAAGAGGCCGAAATCAATGATTTATTTGAAAATTTTAAAGTTGATTTTATTAGCTCTCTAAGCTCAAAATTGGATACATTTTGCAAATTCATAAAATGAAGAATTTGATGAAGTGTTTTTCCCTCATGACCAAAAGGAGCAGCCTACAGATGGTTACTCTTCCTTATCTAGGATGGAAGTATCATATCAAAGAGGTGAGGAAGCCGAACAAGGTCAAAACCATGGAAATCATGGCCTACAAAAGTATGGTTCAAAACACTTCTTCTCCATTCTCTTACTTGCATAATCCATTATGAATACTATGTTCTAGGGCAGCCATGTCAATTTCAATATAACCACCAATCTTATCTACAAGTTTGCATGGTTCACTTTATGATTGCATGACTACTCTCCCTCATCTGTAGCACAAGCACATTCTCCATATTCTCCACCAGCTCTTCACAACATCCTCGCTTGCATATCAAATTTATCCACTCAACCCAACCAACCACATCATCACAATGCTCCATTCCATACACAATTTCCCGCTCAACTAATTCCACACACTCACTATAATAAACTACATAACATACTTAATAAAGGTTGAACCTGCCAAATTTACCTCCACTTCTTCCCACCCATTCTATCTCACATGCGCCATTAGAGAAAACTTACAATGAGATCTTCAAATAATGTTTCAAATTCAAAAATTGTAGAAGTTATGGAAGAAAAATGAGCTTACTTAGTTTGCATCAACAAACCATTTTAAAAGCTCAAGAACTTCATGGTATGATGGAAATCAAGAAAGTAACGGATATATTGAAGATTGGTTTCCACTCCATCACGTGTCTGCATCATCACTCTATGCTTCAAACAATTTTTGATACCATTTTTTTCAAGGGAAGTTGGCTTTCATACCCTAATTTTTCATTAATATGCATTTTTCAAATTTGGGTATGTGCATTAGCATGAAGCCTTATTTCGAAAATGGTTCCATTGGAAGTACTCCTATATACGTAGTCATATTCATTTTTTCAAATCAAAATAGGTTAGCAGAATATAAAATAAATAAGGGAATAAATAAATGCATTTTGTTTTTTATGTAAAACTAGTTGTTTTTTATTGCAACATGCTATGCAAATCAATATTATGATACGGACTCATTTGTGTATGTAGATGACTTATAATGGAAATAATAGCTCTACAAACACTCATATTCATTTTTTATCATCAATTTGAAAAAATGCTTGAATATCATTTTTTTGGCTTGCGGGTTTCGATGAACTTTCCGGAAAACAATGTGACAGTCATGTTTTGAGGGACCAAAATGAATATTTTTAAAACCTGTTTCTACCCTAGATAGCCCTTGATGTCTAATTTCTAACCCAATTTGAATCAACTAATTTGGATTTGAACGGTAAAAAGAACTAAAACATTGACCGCATGTCTAGCGGCGCCTCAGGAACAAGAAAGGATACCAGTTTTGGAGGCCTAAATGACCATATTTTTAAACCTGTTTCTACAGATTCCCTCTATGAATCTAGTTTCCAATGCAATTGGAATCACTCATTTTCGATATCGTATGGGGAAGTTGTGATCAAAATATCGACTGTCTATCGTAAATCAGCACCCTTAAAACTCCGTTTTTCCGGATGTTCTGGCGTATTTCACCTATCAATTCTTCTTTTCTTCAAAACCTCGTTTCTATTGGAGATAAATAAATGAATCTACTTTCATTTCCAATTTTAATCATTCGAATTCGACATCAAACGAAGAATCTATTCTTAAAACATTCACCGTTGTTCTAAGCGTGGGGTGTTTAAAAATGACTCGTTTATGCAAAGGTTCTGGCAAAATTGACATATCATATCATTGAATTTTTAAAACATGTTGCTATTGGAGATTAACCTTGAATTAGCTCTCATTTGTCTTTGGAATCACTCAATTTGGACGAAAAACAAAGAAGTTGTGACTAAAACACGTGTGTTAGCATGATTGGCCATCGCTTCCCCCGTTGTGTAACAAATAAATTTTACTTTGTTATTTTCTCTGTGGATTTGTTTACAGAAAGTAACTACTTGTTAGTTTTTGCATAATTCTTGATTAGGGAGCCTGCCAGACCTCTCTTTCTCCATGATTTAATGTTTTCTTGCAAGTAGACACTCGTTTTGGCAAGTCTTGGGAAATAAAGAAGGTCAATTTATGGACGAGTGATTTTTGAAAGAAATTTTATGAAACAAAGGAATTTCCATCTAACTCATTACCCAACGGATTCGTAATAGAAGAAATGAAGAATTGATTTCAATTTGAAGATTCATGTCTTATCACTACTACCAAAACATTTTTCAAAGAGATCATTTTTTTTGACATAACATCATAGTCATGGTAACTTAATTTATTTATTTACATACTTTTTTGTTGTTTTTTTTCAATTTCTTATATTTTGTGTTTCAAAATATTGCTTCATTCAAAGTGTAACCTATCCTCGGCATCAATACCGTGAATGTGCCTAATTTGTTTTTTTGCATGTTTGCATTGTATGATCGTCCATTTTTGCATTTTCACACTTTTTTTGTGTGTATTTTTTTTTTTTTTGTGTGCATTTCCCTTTGTTGTTCCCTACAAGGAACAACACTTTTTCGAGTGTTTTTGTCACGTTCCTTTCCGAAGAAGCAACACTTTGGGAGCAACCCTTCCTCTTGTGGGATTATTCCTAGTTCATCTCAACCACATTTTACCGATTCCCTTTCATGGCATGAAGTACACTACTTTTATGAGGACAAGAATTATGGATTCTATTGAAGCAAGTTAATATCATTCATGTTATGATCTTTAACAGATGCCTCCTCGATGATAGCTTATTTTCAAAAGGGACACAATTATTTATATACAACTTTATCGCATTGTTTTCTATTGAACATGATGTTGATTGATTATCTTAATACCATGCCGGTTCCACCTTCCCGGTTATAATCTTCTATTCGTAATAAATGAGATTATGGGTATATTTTTTTTTTTTCTATTGACATGTTCAACTTCTTCCACCATCCCCTTCTTGGTGGGGAGTATTGAGCTCTCTTTTACTTGCACTGTGTAATAACAACAAAATTTTGTTCGCATGGAGGATAGGGTCTCATTACGAGCTGCACCACCATGTTCATAAGGTTGTAAGAAAGGACATTCCCATTATGGCCACCACACTGTGGTTATGATCCATTGGATAGTCAAATTATCCTTGGAACAGAGGTCTCATCACAAGCCGGTTCGATCACTTTGCTACATCCTGCTGAATGGCAAGCAGGGTTATCTCGTTACCACACCAAAGACATCGATCTCTTCTCCGTAGAACAACACCAAGAATCCCCCCTCCATTTATAAATTATGGATCCTTGCTCATATGGGTTAAAGCAACCCCGCTCAGGCTATGGACGTCACGGGCAGCACAGAGGCCTGCCACATGGTATTGGTTATATCTTATCGTCAATTATTACTATAATACCCTTTCTATTTTTTCTTTTTATCGCAGAAGTATTTCATTTTTTTCCCTATTTTTGAACCTTTATGCATGAGAAATTGTTTTATGATCAATCGCATCATTTTCAGCTAGCATACTATCAAAAGAAAGCATCTTTTTGGCATATTGTTGTTCTTTTTTTCTTTTCATAACTTATCATCAATCCAAAGGCCCTATCTTTATTCATAACTATCTTTACACACTCGCTCTCATTATAACCATAACTCACGTCCTATCATTGATGTGTGTACTTTGCTTTATTTACTGCAATATTGTTCATTCCCTTGCCTTGCTCTCAAGACAACACCTCTCATACGCTTATGGTCATGGAATTCCTTTTCCAATTGGAGGGGGAATGTATGCATTATGGGATTGCATGCGATATGATTTTCATCATGACTCGCCATAACTTGTTGATTTGATTGGAAAGTTTTGCATGCATCTTATCTCATATTCAAACCTAACACTATGGATTCAAGAACATTGTATGCCAAATAGTGCTTTGTTTACAGAAAACAACAAGTATGGGCAGCACTTATATTCATAGCATGACCACACTATTGCACTTAATGCAAGAGGCTCGCGCACGTGAACAATTCTTCAGACATGATGTGCTTACCTCGGATTCCACCTTTCGCATCACTTTCAGCATTCAACTTTGCTTCACACGCTCAACAAATGCCGTTGTACCACATGTCATTCCACATTTTTGGAGGTAAAACTTGAGATAAAATAGCATAATTTTCTGATTTATTACGAATTTAGAGAATTTCAGGTGTAACCATTTTGAGCATCATTTATCATCCTTCACCATCTATACCACTCCCTATTTTTCAGCCGGCATATCATTTTCTTAGGCATAGGAGTGTCTTTTTCATTCATTTCTTTCTTATGACCATGTCATCCATATTCTTTATCATCCATTGTTATTCTTATTCATTCTCAACACCTCCATTATTCCATGTTGTTTTACACCGTTGCTAATTCATCAAGATGGTGGCAACCACTTATTTGTTTTCTGAAGATCAGATGAGGGCATGCTAATTCTTCAGAGAGGGGGAGAATTGCTACGCATGATGGATAAATAATTTTCTTTCTCATATAAGGCATACAATTTCATTTACACAATGCAAATTGATTTCCATAATATTTTAAAAAAACCATGAACTCAATTCTTGTGATTTCTCTGAAAACACAATATCATTAATACAAACCCGCATAATTTCAAGATAAATTGGTTCATAAAATTTCTGAAATCATGCACTCTCACCCACAAACTCATTTTGTTTATATCTCATGATCCGTGCATCAAAACGATCTAATTTTTGGATCATAAAGGCATTCATATATTATAAATTTACTTGCCAAATTTCAACAAAAAGCCGGTTTGTAGTTTTTGAGAAAAATGGTTAATGAAGTTTGTCACATTATATCATATTTTGTTGCAACTTCATACATATAGTTGAATGTCAATGGGAAAATTGTTATGCCTTCATCAAGATTGCTAAAATTGAATATTCATTAATTAAGGAAGAATTCATTTGTTCTATCCATTTCATGAGCCGAGATGAACATATTTTTTATCGTTTTCGGGTTACCTACGGTTTTGTCTTTGGTTGCATGAGGACATGCAATGTATTCAGCTTTTCGTATGAGGACATGCAACATAATGGGTGTGGGGTATACAATGCTAATATGCCATTATTATTATCACTTCAGAACGCTATTCCACCCATTTCTACCATTCTTCATCACGTCATTTTATTATAATTTATTATTTAAATCCATTTTATAATGATTTATGCTCTTATGAATGAATATTATTTATTCTCCTTTATTTCTAATAAATTGATGATTATGTATGATTTTATCAATGATAAGCTTTAATAAATCAGCTTGTAACATTATTCACTCATTTTTACCCAAGATAATTTTCGTATTGAAGATTTAATCATTAAAAGTGCCAACTCAGAATCTGCCAGAATAAGAAGTGACGATTTTTGCGATTGAGATTCGAGCAAATGAAGAAGAATCGAAAATCCGAACATGGGTTTTGTCCGTAACGACCCAATTAACTTAGCAAAGAACGGTTTGCCCAAATTCGGCTGTACTAAGAGAAACACAGGGTTCTTTGAGCACGATTTTCTTAGATTTGTTGTTATGCCCGTCCTCCAAATCTCACCGCAAAGCCACCCGCCTTGTTCTTGTTGATCAAATGGTTAGCAAACCAATTTTTTTGTAATAGAATCATGCTGTAATTATCTCTATTGTAACCATCATTTCCTCTTTGTATTTAAATCCTAACAAAGACTGTGAGAGGGGGGAAGGACTTTGAGGATGATTCTAGATGATCTAATGATGGAATGAGGATTCAGACTTAGAGATTCAAGAATGAAGATGGATTTTTCATGATAGTAGGGATTGTTGTATCAAGCATTGTAATCTTCAAAGCTTTTGCCGTTGTAATGATTTCACAATTTGAGGATGAATGTGTACGTTGTTCATTCACCGATCTCGAAGTAGCTCAAAGAAGATCAATAAGTGCTTGCTGGCCCAGCCTTCGGTGGAGTATGTCACGTTGTATCATATCTTTCCACTTCACGCGTGTGATGGTTTGATTTAATTCCTATTTCTTTGAATCGTAATGCTTATGCTTTCATGTTATTTACTTCGCCGTTTAGTTTGGTTGATTAATTGCAAGAGTTTGCTTTTAAAGAGCTTTCCTAGTTTACTTTCAATGGCAGCCTTTCCATTTCCTCGTTACTATTATCTTTGCTTTGGTGTGAAGAACGATCTCAAACTCAGAAGTGGGCATTGGCATTTTCCGTCTAGTCCCCGCATTAATGATATGTTCCTCGATTACTTTTGCTACATCATTTCCAAAGGATGAGAGTTATTGTTAATCGGGACCCTCGACCGATACATTGCTTATTTTTCCGAATGCATGATTTAAGTCTTAAAGTGCTTTGTTGTAAGTAGATTTATTTCTAGCTTTCATTTACTTTTGGATTTTAAGCACTATACCGCAAAACATTACTCTTGAGTAAATAGCGTCGCCCCGTAACGAGGCACACTCTTGAAACAAAAAGTCGTCCCCGAGTCGACAATTAACGGGAGTGGGTAATAGGGAGTTATAAAGACACATTTTTATCGCTCCACACCTACCTCTACGCCCACTCTTTTCGCCTATAATAACTCTTCGTAAATACATTGTAAATTTTGGTTAACCGTGGATTGCAAGTTGTTTCATTGAGACAGAGTTCGTGTATAAGCTATAAAATAGGTCGGGAGATGATTTCTAGTTGATATCAAGTTGCCGGAAAATGATGTATGTGACTCGGTGTTGCTCTTTAATATGACAAGTATTGGTACCATTGGATCTCGATCTAAATCGTTGGTGAAGTGCTCATCTTTTATTGTTTTCCCCTCTCATGCATCACATTTCATTTCTCTAATAAGAATCAGTGAATCTAGCTTAGGATATACCGTCATAAACTACCCTAATGCTACCTACTCTTCTTATCTTTGATGTTTTTCTTCTAATTGTGTAATATAAGAACTCGATTCAATATAATTTAACCAAGATAGTAAAGCTGGTTTACCCATGCTTGTTGATGTATGAATTTAGAGTCTCGGTTTCCAGATGTTCTTGTCCGGTTTTAACTCGAAAGAATTGGGAACCGGGGAGATTTAGAGTTGGTTCTGCCTCACTAGGTCCTTTTCTCCAAAATTTTTCCTTTCTAAGATCCTTGTTGAATTTCAAGGTAGAAGGCGAAAGTCTTTCTCCTCGATCTTAGGCTTCACTTTTTGTCCATCTGGAATGTTTTCTATTATCTCAAGAGTTAACCTTATTAGGAGTTTGATCATAGATGGTTAAGAAGTATCCTGCCCTAGATTTTCTCCTAAGTGGTCACCTTGGAAGGTTTCCCTGTAATTCACCTTCATTTCCTTATCATTTCATCCCATACTATCATCTTTAAAGATCCTCCGATTTAGATGACTAGCCCATTTGAAAGCCTTGGATATTGAATTGCAAGTAAACCTTTTATGACTCCATTGCCCAATGGACTCGCGTTTTCTTTGAATTATCTCCCCGTTGCCAAAAATCCTTCTTTTCTCACTCCTTTTACCTTATATTGAACCCCTTCTTCATGTTTTCCAACCAAACAAAACAAAAACAAACAACAACCCTCAGGCTCTACAACTAGCCTAATACCTTAGATCAAACTTCAAATATATATATTTCTTTGCCATTTATAGAGAGATCACTCTCAGATCTGTGCCAGATCCCGAGATCGTAAAGTGGTTTGATGTTGTCTTATCATTTTGTATTGCCAAATCTTCCAAATCATAGGAACCACAACATAATGGTGACTCCACTAAGGAACCTTTGAGTAAAAAAAATTCCTTAAAACATTTCCTAAGCACTCAAAGAAGACCAAATAGCCTTGATTTGGTAGTTAATTATTGTGGTAACAAGAAACCTTCTCAAAACACTTTAAACCCTCCACCTCGGTGACCTACGCTCCTAAATGACCAAAAGACTTCACTAGTGATCAATAGGCCCTCACTATCTTTTTTCAGCTGCCTCCACCGGGAGACCAATTTGCATTACAACATCATCCATATTCAATAAACACATAGGATTAAGCTTGTTCAAATATAGGTTGCCACTCAAAGACCGTCATATCCGGCTTACTTTCTTGTTGAGTCTTGAGGGCCTAACATATTGGCTTCAAGAAAATCCACACTAGAACTTATCCTAATCCAAACCCAATCTTCGAAATAATTGATAATCTAGAGAGTATCCTTAGGTGTCTCTCACATCTAAAGAATCAACTATTTGCAGTATTACTAATAATAGAGTCATTCAAGACTAAAACTTTTCAAATTTATTAGACACTCAAATTGACTTATATTTAATGAAAGGACTACCAAGAACACATTCATTCACATATATATAAAATCGAATTAGAGCTTCCAAATTCACCACCACATAGTGTCAACACATTAGAGACAAAGAAACCCATCCATCAACAACTCCCCGATATTCATTTCATTCAAAACTGGGCTTCCCCTCTCACCCTAAATTAGCTCAAAAATTTGTTGTTGGTCCTAGCATTTATGTCATCCATATACCGCTACTCAAGCCAACCCTTTACCTCCACAAAACACCATCATGGCAAGATGGCATGCTCCCTTGGTATTACCATGGCCTTGGCTCCATTACTCAATGACTATCACTCCAAATTCCTCATTTCAATCGGGAAAGAATCCACTATAGCTCAACACCATGTAGATAGGATGAAGATGCCTTTCACTATATGGAAATTAAAGATGAAACTATCAAAAATTAGAATCTTTTTCTCTGTGAGTTTAGGAGGAGAAGTAAAGAAGTGGTTTAAAGGCTTACCTACCAATAGCATCAATGATCTTCCCTCTTTTACATCAAACTTTTATAAACAAATGAAGAAAATCAACCCTCTCCAAATCTTAGCAGTAATACAAGAATCTCAAGAGAAATCAAGGAGAGAGTGTCCATGACTACTCCACTAGATTCAATAGTGTCTACAATGCTCTTCCACCACACATGAAACCTCCCCAAGGAATGCCCCCTAGTGAAATACCGTGAAGGCTTTGATGTTGATATGGCCTACCATCTTAGGAGAGATTATGACACATTAGAAGACACAGAAGTTGATGGGGTGAGTGTAGAAGCAAACCTAATTGAAAAAAGAGCTAGAATGAGGGGACGAGAAAAAGGTTACCTATAGGGATGACAACACAAACTTCTTCATTTGATCCCAACATAGTCTAGCGAAAAACATGGAGAGGATGGAAAGAATGATGGAGAAAATGGTGATCCAAGTCAACAATCACAATAGAAACCAAAATCAAAACGAAAAACCAGAATTTTAGGAGAAACAACCCTCAAAATAGACAAAGGGACTCGATAAAAAATTGATACTCATTCCAAGAGAACTTCAGATGAGGATGAAGGAATAATAGAAGAATCGAGGGAACTACCGTAAAATGGGGGAAGTAGATAACCAAGATCACACCTTTTCTACGTACATACCGTACCTCATAACGTACTGGGATGAGGAAGGGGTTAGAATCTCGAAGATTATAGGTTGGGATTAGAAAATGCCATCATGCAAATCCTGTAACAATATGATCTCGTAATCAAGAAGAATATAGACACTCCCAAAACAAAATCCTCTAAAATCGCCATTAAAAAGAGACTCGAAAAGACTCCAAAGTGACTAATTAAAGTAAAAAATCATCGCTGAAATTTCGGAAAACAAAGAAAAAGACATCCAAACTAATCGATAACCTGGTGAAAGAAACCTAAAGACTAGCATTGCAAACAATGCTCCCGACAAACAACTTCAAACATTATACATAGTGAGAATCAGGAGTTTATTCTCGTCAATAAAATAGTGACCAAAGAAATGGTAACTCAACCCTTCAAAAGGTCAGCTTCCTTTAAATTCTGGAGAGAGTGAGATAGCCAAAATCAAAATTTTTGTTCCACCACCGAGTTGGCTACTCGGATTTATATAAAGGTCAAATTTTGAAAGCTTTAAACTTAGGAGAAAACAGTGACACCGTCAATTTAAATGATGATCAACCAAATTTTTTTTGCCCAAAATTCGAGGGAAATTTCCCCCTGTGAAGGGGTGATACCTCCTTTCTATGTTAGCCTTAATATCCACAACAAAATCCTACATAATGTTATGCATGATTCGTGGCCTACACGTACCTTATGCCAAATGTGATTATGGAAAATCTAGGCCCAGACAACTGTGCCTTATAAGGATTTATATTCCTGACTTAGCAAAGCAAAGTGCCTGGCATAATCAAATATCTGTATAAATTCTGACTCAAATCCCGCCCAAGTGCATGGTTATGGATGTTGTAGTGGTGCATGTACCTCCTGGGCATGGCATGTTGTTTTCAAGATCATGGGGTGCCAAACTACAAGGTACAATGCAGATAATGTCATATGCTGAACTTCGGTTTAATAATAAGATTATATAGGGAGGCACACATGAATTTTATGGTTAGCACTTCCAGAAACCCGAAAATACACCTCTCATCATTCCTACGTATATAGATTCCTTTATCCTTTACAATGATGAGTTTATCACGAACTAGAGCTAGGAAACACATATTTGAATAACATAGTAGAAGTCACGAATTCAAACATAATGGCAAATTTCTATAACAGAGGAACAGAGAGAAACCTTGAATAGTGTGTTAAATCAAAAATCAGAGTGAACAAAACCAAGATTGAAAACAACAAATTACTCATCACTATGAACTCCATGAAAGTCCTAAAGAACTTAAACATAATAATACACAATGGTGAACATAGCATTAAGGATGAAACTGAGCAATACCGCAAACATTCCCTTATGGAAAATGAACTTTGATGGATCTTGCACTAGAAAGAATGCGTGTGAGTTGGTGTATGGTTGCATAACACTAAAAGTAACTATATCAAGAGCCAAGTGCCTTCAAACAAGACTTTAAATGCACAAACAACATTGTATAGTATGAGGTCATCCTAGGATTGAATCTATTGAAAAAACTAGAGCCCAAAGGATAGGGGTACATGGGGACTCGAGTTAGCCATCATCAAACAACTAAATGGAGAGTATAATCATAGCATCCTAGATTAAGGGCATACATAAATGATGTGTATGGATTTTCTCGAAAACATTTATAGAATATGAATTTGTGTTTGTTCCCAGGAGTCAAAACATTATTCCAAATGGATTGCTCCTCGTGGCTAGTTAATATCGAAATCACCTAGTGACAACCAAATCATTATTCAAACAAAACATAGACTCGCAATGCTAGAGTAATAAGAAATATTGGTAGGTCTTTGAGGGAGACAAACAAATAGAGGATTTCTTGCTCTACGTGAATGAGTTTGAGTTACCTAACTTAGACTCTAAATTCGATGACAAATGTGTAGATAAAGAGCTCCTGACGAAGTAAAACCATCCCATGACGCATAAATAAACATGTTAACCAAATAATTCAAAATCAATCAAAAGAATTACATAAATGCAAGTAAACAAGACATAGAGGTGTTGTAGTCCAAAGAAAAGAACATACCCGCAGGATTAGCACCTTAGCGGACCTTGACTTTAATGACGTGGCTGAAGCCCACTATAGAACACACCGAATCGCATGTTGAAGAATGCAATATAGGTAGCAACGATAAGCCTAAGATGATTAAATTGGCCAAAAATTTGCCAACGCACATCAAAAGGAAATACATTGATTTATTTAAAGAGTTTGTGGATGTGTTTTCTTGGAGCTATGAGGTGAATTAAAAGCCTATGACACCGAGATTATCCGTAATAAGATCCCATTGAAAGAAAACTAGAACCCTTTAGGTAAAAAACTACACAGACTAACCCAAGACAATCGCCCTAGTGTGGAAAAGGAAACGAAGAAAATGTATGAGGTAGGAATCATAGTGCCCGTGAGGTTTTCTCGATTGGGTATCGAACCTAGTGGCCGTAAGGAATAATTACGGAGAAATCGGACCAGGTATTGATTTAGAACCCTAATGTGAGCCTCCCCGAAGGATGATTACCCTACCTAAATGGAGCACATCCTAAAAGGGTAGTTGGTGCAAAAAAGGATTGCTAGATGGTTTTTCAGTGGTATAACCGTGTCTTAGTACTCCCGGTAAGATCAACACCTAAAAACAACTTTCAACACTGCATGGGGCACTTTCATGTATGTGAAAATGCCTTTTGGACTAATGAACGCTGTGCAACCTTCCAAAGAGCTATGGACATCGCATTTTTCGTAGGAAATAGGGCACTTCATCAGAATTTATCTTCGAGGACATAACAAGCTTATTCAAAAATTGATGAAGAGCACCTGGAACATCTAAGAAAGGCTCAGTGCGTAAGGTTTGGGCTATCTTTAAATCCCAAAAATATCGTATTCGCTTCCAGAAGGGTAAGCTTCTAGGTCATATTATATCAAAAAGGATTAAAATAGACCCAAAGAGAGTTTAGGGAATACCGCATTATTAATTATAGAACATAAAGGAATTGTACTTTATTGTGAAAATTAACTTCTTGAGGAGGTTTATTCCTAACTTAGCGAACTCCTAAGTATGAAAAACATGCTTAAGAAAGAAGTAGTGAGCTAAATGGACTCTAGAGGCCAAAAAATCCTTTGAACTCGGTAAAACTTTCCCTTACCCGAGCACTGGCCGAATCATCCCATATTTCACAAAGATTGATATTCTCTTTTTCATCGAACATACCATGGTTGTTGTCTTGCTGCGTAAAAATCCCGAAGGCCAAGAGCAGCTCAATTTCTTTCTTTACAAGGCGTTGAGAGAAGCTCCCTTGAAATATAATATAATGGAAAAATAGGCTTATGCTTTGGTAAAGGCTCTTAAAAGATTTAGGTGTATATTCTACATTCTCACATCATTTCTTATGTGCCTAATATAATGGTGAAATATATTTTTGTCACAAGATCCAGATGGCAAAAGAGGTAAATGGATTGCAGTGATACTAGAGTATGATCTGGAGATCAAACCCACAAAACTCATCAAGGGTCAAGGCTTGACACAATTAATGGCTAAATCTAACTTACAAGCCTTTAACATAAACATGGTAGATGCCTTGGATGAACATGAAGAACTGCCTGCTCCTACTATTGAAGACCAATTCCAAAACTCACCTTGGTATGCTAGCATCTTGTATGTGCTAACAAATTTTAATGCTCCTCCTGATTTATCAAAGAAAAAAGCAAGGTTTTTAAAGTTAAAGGCTAGAAATTATTGCATTTTAAATGAATGTTTATACTGGAAAAATGCAAATGGTTTTTTGCTTAAATGTTTTCTTGAAGTTGATGTAGAGAGGATCAAACATGAGTTCCATGAAGGAGAGTGTGGGGGCCACTTATACTGGAAAACCACAGCCAAAAAAATCCTCAGAGTTGGCTTTTACTAGCCCACACTTTTCCAAGATGTACATAAAATGATAGTTTCCTGCCATAAGTGCCAAATATTTGAGGGAAAACAAAAAATCCTCCCTTTACCATTACAACCCATCACTGTTGAAGCCCCTTTTCAATAGTGGGGCCTAGATTTTATAGGAGAAATCCATCCTGCTTCCTCTGCCCAACACAAATGGATTCTCATTGCCACAGACTATTTCACAAAATGGATAGAGGACATACCTTCCAGGAATGTCACAGATTGTGTCATTATAAAATTCCTTGAAGAACACATCCTATCTAGATTTGGATGCCCTAGGAAGATTATTACTGATAATGTTGCTGCTTTTGGTTCCAAAAGGATGATTGATTTTTGTCATAGGTATCAGATTGCACTTGGTCATTCTACTACTTATTATCCTCAGGGTAATGGGCTAGCAGAATCATAAAATAAAATTTTGGTGACCATCATGAAGAAGTTTCTTGAATAGAATAAAAAATCATGGCATAACAAGTTGGTGCATGCACTGTGGGTAGACAGATTGACTACAAAGAAATCCATTGGCATTTCACCATAACAGCTTGTTTATGGGGCTGATGCAGTGTTCCCTACTAGCCTAGGGGTACCAGTGATAAAATTAGTCCAAGAAATACAGTCAGAGGAGGACAACATGGTGAGGAGGATCAATCAAACAATACATCTCTAGCAGACAAGGGAAGAGGTCTACAATAGAGCTCAAAAGGTACAAGAAAGCATCAAAAAGTTGTTTGATAAGAGAACAAAAGCTTGTGACTTCAAAATTGGGGACAAGGTGCTCAAGTGGGACTCTATAAGGGAAGATAAGGGTAAGCATGGAAAATTTGACAACTTATGCCAAGGCCCTTATGTCATTCAGTCCACCATTGGTCCAAATGCATTCTTTCTGCAAGAGTTAGATGGTATAGATATTTTTGGCGGTCCTGTCAATGGCAGGATGCTCAAACATTACTAATGCTGAAGTTCAGAGTTTAAAGTTTCCACTTCCATTGTATATACCATTGCTTTTTTCAGTTTTAAATAAAAAGGAAGAAAAAAATACAAAAAAAAAAGAGAAAAGAAAAGGTTCAGACAAGCTCATCACTTGAACCTGTGAAGTTCTAAAGAATGGCTCAAATCAGCTCCAAACCTGAGCCAAAGAAAGGGAAAGGCTAGTTCTAATATACCAAAAAATTGAACCAGTAAAGAAAGAAGAAGAATTGGCTCTAACAAGCCCAAAACAAAAGCTCAAATGAAGAAGAAAAGTGACTCTAACAAGCTCAAAATCTGAGTCACAGGAGAAAGAATGATGCTCTAAAGTTTCACAATTTCAAACCTTCAAAATTTTGGTTTCAATTTCTTGCAAAGTTCGGTTCATGTGCAGCTATCTTTATGCCATGGACCCACAGCAAACCAGATAGTCTAATCCTAGTTTAACTGTTTTTCAATTTCTGTTGTAGAATGTAGAGAAAGAAATCTGCTAGACAGTTTAATCCTAGAAGATATTAGTTTAGGTAGACAAGCTATGAGGCCAACTGTCTAATCTGGTCTCATGGAGGAATAAGGGTAGAATTATATTAGTTTTTTTTGTTTTCAATAAAAAATGAATGATGAAGAAGGTCTACAAGTCTAAATTCCCCTTGAAGAGAAAATTCCAGGACTGTAGGATGGGTAGGTAGATTGTTTCGGAGAAAATTTCTGCTGACTTAATATCCATCATGTTTCTGGCAGCTGATTAAAGAAAATAAGAGATGTGTCAAATACCAAGCATCTGGCCTACTTCCAAAGATTATTTTCTGAGATTCTTAACACCTTCAAGAAGATGCCATCCCCATTTGGAGCCACTGTTAGCCACCTATAAAATTTTGTCAAGCAAACAGGTGGCTAAATATATTTTTGAGCCTTCAAGAGAGAAATTTCCTTTGAAAATCTATCATCCTTAAAGCCTCTATGTGTCTTTTTCCTTTGAAGATATCTTCACTGCTATTTCCACTGAAAAAATCCCTACTGTTTTGAGAAAAAGAATGCTTCAAAAGGCCTCTGTAATTGCCCATTTTCACTCAATTCCCTTCATTTTCATTAGGCCTCCTTTTCCTCTTTAGAACCTCCCTATCCCTCTAAAAATCCCCACTAAAAATCCCTTTTACAGTTTTAAAACACCATTTTCCCCTTTACCAAAAGCCAGGAAATCCCTTGAAAAACACTCATTTTGGCTTAAAAACACCCTTTTTCCATTGAGGCCTTAAGCCCCTTTAGACCTAGCCCTTAGCCCCTTTTCCCGCATATGACCTCTGCCCAGGACCAGGTGCTAAGCCCTGTCGTGCAATTGCAATCGGAGCTTTCCTTTACTACCTTTTCCTTTGTTATCCCAAAATTTTCCGATGCGATGAAATTTGTTCTATCGGCCTCCGCTGCAATATTTGCCATCGATCTTTACAGATCTAACAGCCAGCGCTAAAATCTCACAGCACCCATCACCTCTTTTCATTACGCCTCTGATGGTGTATGGACCGTTGATCTCTTTCTTAATCCGACGGCTAGCACAAAATTGCATCGCACTAACCCAGTGTCCCACTTTTATTTTTCCCCTATGGATGACTCCCTGATTTAATCCTAGCCGTTGAATCCACAGAACCAACGGTCGAGATTCTTCCACACCTTCGTTCACAGAGCCCATCATCGCTCCGCCAATTTAATTTGGACCATTGAATCCACAAGAACCAATGGCCCAGATTTAATCGTGCTCCGCCCTTGTTCCCTCCATCATTTCCCCTCTGATCAGATATCCACCGTTGATCTCTCAAATGATCTGACGGTCCGCGCTAAATCACAAAATCAAAGAATCGTGGAGTTTTGGTCCCCTACCTTTCCCCAATGCGATTAAATCTCCACCATCCATTCTACAGATCCAACGATCAGGATTTAATCCACCATTAGCCCTTACCACCTTATCGCTCGTCCACCTTTCCATATCGCACTCTCATCCCCACCGTTAGATCACTCTGCCTTTCATCCAATGGCTGAGAATGCATATGGCTTGATTTCTGCATCCGAGGTTTAATGTTCCAAATTTATGCGATGAAAGCGATTTTGGGAGGACACGTGTTTACAACTACTTTTTGGTCATCTAACCTATTATCATTAGATAGACCCAAGTACACGATGTAAGACCAATTTTACCCTAAGTAAAATTGCTTTCTCTATGTAAAATAACTTAATAAACACATTTATTAAGTTGTTTATGGTCCAAATAAGAAACCCCAAAAGGAAATATTAAACAAATCTTTATTTGTTTGATTTTCCTCATGGAATAATCAATTAAACAATAATTTAATTATTATTCCAAGTTATATTTAACCCAAAACAAGGAAATTAATTAGATAAATCCTTATTTATCTTATTATTTTCTAGGAGTAATTATTTAAATCTTATTTAGATAATATTCCTTGTTAAATATGACCAAATCACTCCACAAATAATTAAATAAATCATTATTTATTTGATTATCTCCCAACCACTTCCCAAAAAAGATAAATAAATCATTTATTTATTTATTTTTAACTAATCAAGGGATTTGACCCAAGTCAAATTACCTTTTCCTCCAACAAATATAATAAAAGTGTCCATAAAGTGAGACTAGATTCATCCGTTAACCCATGCACCAAGATCTAGAATGACCCAATATTTTGTTATAAATAGGAGGGTTTTTCCTACCATTCTTCACCTTTTGTTGCCTATTAGATCACTCTGGATCTATACACTTGGTCCCATTTTTTCCATCATTTGCTGTGTGAGCTCCCATTGAGCTCTATTCTTTGCATTGGGTTTTCTACACCAACAAGAGAGAGAAATCTTAGATCTGAAGTGCTGAGGACTTCCAAGAACCCATCCCACTGAGGAGAATTGGATACGCCTTCTTGTTTTCCTCCCAGGTGCCCAATTAATATAAAAATTCCTTTCGAAATTGTTCTTGTCTTGTCTGTTGGTATGGAGCAAACCCATGTTTTTACGCAATGTCTTTCCATGCATAGATGCGGTGTTTGCGGCTCTTTTCTTGTCTAACTTAACATGGGATACGAAGATATTGGCGGTACTTTTGTTGTTAGGGCTACTAGTTGTGCGTAGCTAAAGTGGTCCTTTTTCGTACACTTCGACAAAGGATTCATACTAACAAATAGCGACTCCCGCGGGGATGGAGCCAGGACCCTAACGCGCGCCACCCTGCCCGACCCTAAGTGAAGAAGCGCACGGTTAACACCGCCACAACAGCGACTCTGAGTAATTGTCACTACACCTTTTGCGCTCCTTGACCTCACTTGATTACGTACGCCACTGCCCTTGTCCTTTCCTTCTTCCCGAGTACGTCATTGCGCCCCCAAGGGCGCCTTTTCCGAGGACTTCTTCGGCCTTCACCCTCGGTTCCGTTCGATCGACACCGCTCGTCCCGCCATCGGCAAGCGGGTCCCCCTCGAGGTACGCTCAGAGCTCACTCTCCCAGTTCATTGGGTTCTCCTTCTCCTCTTGGTTCTCCCACATCACCCTTCACCATATACCGGCCCGGGGCCTAACGGTGGCGGTGCTCCGAGCCCTAATGCCGAATCACTACTAGCGGAGCGCCACGGGAACTACCTCGGCCATACCCTTGCTTGGTACATTGCGAGACTGGGCTAGGTTCAATCGGTTGATTAATGACCCTATCCTACCATAATGTTGGTTGGCACGCTATGCCAACCAAAACACTACGACATCCCTAAGTTCGAAGGCCTTGCTGGAGAAGATCAGCAATCTCATGTCCAATCTTTCCACATGTGGTTTTCCTCCAATTCCATTACGAAGTGACTCCATTCGTCTTCGTTTGTTCCAACGCATGCTTACGGCGAAGCTTCTAGGCCAGACCCTTGGCCGACCACCTCTTCGCATACCACCTTTGTGACCCTTGCCCAAACCTTTTTGTCTTATTTCACGACTCCTCTTCGATGCGATGCGGCACGGAGCTCTTGACTTCATTACCAAGCAAACCTCTTCGACCGCCTTTAACCCATGTTCAAGAATGGCGACAAAAGACGGAACGTAGTGAGCCCCCCCTTCGATGATCGGGTTTGTGGGCCGGTTCATTGCACCCTCTTGGCTCCCTGTCGGCAAAGATGTCACCTCTCCCACTTTCCTCAAGCGACCTGCTCAAATAGCCTTTAAATATGACACAGTCTGTGCTCCGTCTGGTTGTGTTTATGCCGTTCTTCACGACACTCCCCGAGCCGGTGGCGCTAACGCCCGAAGCATCTCCCGATCGCCGACGGTATCGTTGGAGCCTTTCCCATGGTACGCTCCAACCTCCTGTGGGCTATGGTCTCCCACTAAGGGAGGGGCCGGCCACCTCTGGCACTCTTCCCCTCCCGGCGGTGGCGCGCATCCGGAATCGGCATGCCTCCTCCACCGCGACCTCACCAACACCTCAATGTTTCCCAACCCACCATTACCCTTGCACTCCGTAGCCTAGTCGCCAGGCTCCTCCGGCATATCACTTCCATCTCCCTTGCCTCCTCAAAACCCGCAACAGCACTTAATGCCCCTCCGGGGCAGTATTTGCACGGCGAGGCACGACTAATCCCCTTATTCTCAAAGAAGGCGCGAGAGAAATCAAAACCAATCTGCCACACCGTGGGACCCAATCCTAGTATGGACCCTAACACGCCAGCACGACAAGCAAGACACTCGACCCAAAGGTGGACGGTAGCTCGCACAAATAAGCCTTGTTTGTGTTGCCGGTGTTTTATGGTCATTACACCCATGATTGTCTCCCCACGAAATGTATGGCGAGATGTGGGGTCTCAAGCCACATTCACGGACAACACGCCTCCCCTCATGCTCCTCCTAATGTGGCCACTACCCGTGTGGCTGTGTTGCGATTCAACACCCTCGGCGAGGATTCATGGCTGTAGCCGCTTGACGGCCAGTCCTTGCTCCCTCTTCCCTTTACGGATTTCCTGCGATTACCGGATCCTTATGATGCACTACGATCCTTCCGTGGTTGACCTTCACCTTCAAACTCGGTCTCGCCGGTGCCCCAAGCCTCTTGCTCGATGCCTTGCGACCTCCTTCTTCGGGGTTCTACGAGCCTCTTTCGACATCCGATGGCCGGTAGATATCCCTCGACCCAAAGTTGGGGTCCATACTAAGATTCCCTAAGGGACCACTTACGTCTAGAAACGTTAGCTACGATCGGCGCTCATTCGTGTAATATAGTCGCAGATGATTTTGAGCGCAATCTCCTGCTGCCATTTCCACGCTGGTCTCCCGATCGCCCTTTCCAAAAAAAGTCTCTACTATGGGTGGTATTTGTAGATCTGTTGATGACCAATTGATTGTTTGCAGCACCACTCAATCGGACCATCCCTCTTCTGCTTTCGTCGCCTTCGAGCTCATGATCAAAATATGGAACACCAACGTTCACGGTGCATAATTTGATGAGGGCATCCACATGTGATGTCGAAACGATTCCAGAAGCAACTAGGATACAAAGTGGCCCCTTCACGGTCGTCGCCCGGTGTGGGACGGCCACGCCTCCCCGACCCATTTGCCTTTCCCGTAATTTTCCTCTCACCCTGCCGGTAAGGCTTGTTTGCATTGACGTCGAAGTCATGGGCCTTCCCAGCTGAACTACAACATTCTGTTGGGGGCAAGCTACACCTATGCTATGTGCTTTGTCCCATCCGGGTTTTCCATAGGGATGTGTTTTCCCCCATAATGGAAAGATAGTCACCATTACCGATTGACATATCATGGTAAAATCTCGAGACCTCACAGAGACGACCATCTCTTCTATAGCCAACAAGCAAACGTCGATTCCTTGACGGTCTCCCCCGGTGTTTACAAAAATTCCTCCTGGCCCGGAAATTTTCTAATCTCCCTCCTCCTCCCATCCGTGATCCCCGGCTTGTCGAATGTTTGCATGATGCGATCGTCTCGAGGGCTGCCGTAGCGAGCCTTCCTCGGCTAGTCGACAACCTCCCCCTTGCCCTCGCGGCCCGCTCCTAGCCATTCTGTCTGGCGCGGCCCGGACCTTGTCCTCTCCTTCGCCTCCTTTCTGAGCTGGCCATCCCTGAACTTGTATCCTCTGGATCGGTTCCCCGAGCCTTAACCATCTCGGAGGCCGTCCTCACACGGTCATTCACTGTTTGAGCGGATACCTTTCACCCGGCTCCCCCTTCCAAAGTATGTTTTGTTCCGTCATGGCCACCTCTCTCCTAACCTAACCTTGGGCATACCATTGGTACCTTGATCCTCCGTGAGATACCCCTCCTGGTCACCCAAACCCTACATGGCTTTGACAAGTTGGTCGGTCCCCCTTACTTCCTCCATTGCTTTTGTGCCCCAACACCTCTACGGGACCCATACTTTGTCGTGACGGCTCCCGGAAAAGAAAGGAAAATCTCGCAGGGGGGCACCCAAGGGACAAGACCACCACGGTGACCCTGGCCTCCTCGCACAAAACCTTGTGCCTTATGTGATGTCACCGAGTCCATGCCACCATGCTTGTCAAAGAGTTGCCGTATTCGGCCCATGGTTCGTCCGTTCCCCAGAAGCTACGGCCCACTGAGCACTCCATTCCTTCTTCGTCGCGTAACCAAGAACCACAAGACTCTCGCACCAACAAACCTGTGCTTTGACGCGGTGTCCGCAACCATTACTCCACCATTGTCCTCACATGACGCATTACCACGCCTCTTTAGAGGTAGTCGAAAATGTGAGGGTTGAACAAAATCAATCCGCCTCTCCCATCCTCATGATGTATTCTGGCCGGCCCCGAGGGATCCCCCCACTCCCATCGACATTCCCCCCGGTGTTGGGATGACGGGTCTGCCACAACCATTCTTTACCTATCCTCCTGCGAGACACTTGGAGGCCAGTCCCCCATCCTCACATTGTGTCGCTGAACACCCAACGCTGCCATGAGAGCACTCCACCCGTGTCTCTGTTGACCTCAGCAGCCCAGGTCCTCCCCATACTTGGGTGGCCCTCATATACCACCCTCCGGTTTGTATATGAGTCATGGTGTCTGCTCCTTGCTCCCTCCGCGATTCGACGCTCGATGTCCCTCTGACACACTCACGCTGCTGTCATTACCTCTTGCTCCCCTCATTTGTTGTCTTGTAACACCATTCCGCGGGACCGTCACGCGCCCTTTATCGGTTGCGGCCCGGTGGTGCCGGTCGTTACTCCACAGGAATCTCGCCTCAACGAGTTGGGCCATCTTCACCCCCTTGCATGCCCTTGTTCTGCGGCCAGAGATGCATTGGATTCTTGCTACCAATAATCGAATTGAATATGATGCGGTGCGTGGTCTCATAGTGCGATGCCCTCTTTCATCGCATCCTCCATACGCACGTTCGTTGGATTCCCCTACTTCTTGTAATGCAACTAAATAGTGTTTATCGTGTGCATAACCTTTGTGTTGTTTAGATGCTATTTATGGTGAAACTCTTGATACGTGCATTGAAACCATAACTTTCGACCATGTACCTCGAGAAACGAATCACTATGTAGATAGTGTTGCAAACCATGTTCTAGATTGGCATTTATCACACGCATTTCATACCAGGAACAATAACATTACATAATCATTAAAAAACGAGTATATCCATAATATGTGTTTGCAAAAACATGTGTTTTAAGTCCATCTGCTACGATACATGGCTGCCCATAGCATGTTACCAAAAAACTCAAGCGGGGGCACCACACCCTTTCATACCTGCCTAGGGGCACCACATGCCCCCACACTAATCATATACGGCCCGGATCCCGAGCCAATGGCTGCGCCTGGCCGGCACACCCCCCGTAGATCATGTGTCCACGGCCGTGGGCTGCATGGCCGCATGACCCCTCGCCATTCGAGGTAGACCAATACGCATGGCTCTATGTGCTGGTCATCCTAAGTCCCACCCACTACACGCTGCGAGACTCCGGTCGACGGCCTTTCGCATCTCGGTGGATGTCCTCTGAAGGGCAGGCCATCCTCATTATGTCTTGCTCTCGACCCTCGAATCTGTGACTCCGGTGTTGCCCGGTCGTCCACATATGTCTAAGGTCGGTTTCACGGAGCTATGTCTACACGCCACCAACGGTACATGAATCGGTACCTATCTGCTATTTAAAAACTTTACACATGCCCATACAAGAATAGCAATCTGTCACTTACCATCGGGCCCCATATAGGCCGGGGGCGGAAGTGGCGGGTCCGGACCTCTCCACAACCAACTCGCCCTATAGGGATAGTCGTCTATGTATAACGGCATCTGATCCCAATGGGCAAAGAACTCGAGGTCGACACTGGCAGAAGCTGGCCCCTCCTCCTCCCTGCACGCAGTCGCTGCCCCCACGGCGCATCTGCAGGCTCTCTCGGGCCCCATACGGAAGGCACAGCATGCGAGGCCACAAGGTCGGGGATCTTCTCAAAGAAAGAGCGCACAATAAAGTCCCATACGATAAATGCGTGGTTCATAAACGCGGTGATGTTTGTCGTTTAATGACACCAACATCATTTGAGCCCACCACAAAAATGGTTCACCTCAACACATGTCTACAAGCATCATATTTAGGTGATGTGATGGAATGGTTGCCCGAGGATACACGACACCAGTGCGACCCCGCCCACGTGGGTTTCTAGCCTCTCTAGATCTGATCGATGTCTGGTCCTTGACTTGGAGACCCGGTCGACAATTTCGTTCCTAACTCCTGTGATATACACCCACGCGTGTCTTTGAGCGCGTGTTCCCACCATCCCCGGTGGTGGAGACCCATCGAGAAATACACATCTGGATTATTGGTCCGATCCTGTTCCACCTTTTCTAAGACCTCATGCTCGGATACGATGGCCCGATAATCCGGACAACAAAACTCCTCTGCTCTCATCCGCAGGGTTCTCCAAAAACTTTAGAACCCCAAACGTCAACACCACGGCGGACACACGAATCTAGGCGGATCTCTCTCCCGTAATGTGTGCCAGGGTCTCTCTCTCTCTAGTTAACAGTAAATCTGCCATAGCGCACCAAAAGCTTGTCATCTTTGTCGACATACGGATCGGAATCCACCTTCAACACAAAACCCAACTCTCGGCCATAAAAGCAAGCACAAAAACCCCTCATCTCCCGGTCGTAGTTTTTGCCCCGGTTCTGAACTAGGTCACGGGTTTTGCCCTGAAACACTGCCGTCCGAATCGCACGGCCCAAAAAGTGTGAGCCCGGCCGTAGAGAAGAAGGAGGGTGCATTTCGGGATTTTGGGCCCTAAGCGAACTTTCAATCCATCGAAATGAAAAGAGTAAGGTTAGGCCTCTTACTGCCAGCCCAGCGAATCTCGGTTTGTGATCGGTTTTTCCACTATGCTGTGTAAGTTTAGAGCCTTCTCTCACTACATTCACCACGGCAACAATAACAAATGAGTGAATTTGGAGGAAAACGCCTTATTAAAAAAGAGAACTCATGTTTCTTCTTTAAAGCCAGCTGGCTTCTGCCATCCTTGGTTGTACGACCATCTTGCTGCTTTGTTGAAGCTCTCACCAAGCCCTCAAATATGAGTGTCTGTTAGTTTTTTATGATTTTATACTTCACGGAGACATTTTGTCCAAGAGGATGCATTACTCTCATTAAATCGTTCCTCATAGGCACTTGTACTCGGGGCACCACTTTGCTTCCTTGCTTGTCTTTGTTCGTGTCAATTTTAGTCATGAGTTCCCATCTTGTACTCATGTTTTTAAGTCCCCATTGGGCCTTTACTATGTCGCTTGGCCTGTCGAGTCACCCTTGCTTAGAGCATCCAGGGTTGATTCATCATCGCACCTCATGGAGTCTATCCCGGTCCCTTTGTACCCGCCTGTAGCCCTCCATCCTTCATTGCTTAGACGTCTCTCTCTCTTGTGTCGCATTATGACCTTTGATCCCATGTCCCTATACCCTTGATATTGTGTGTAGGTAACTGCCATGTCATTCATGCCCTATGCTCTAACGAAAGTCGTCCATTAGCTATTCGATCCTTTCCATTTCTTATCATCATTAGTGTGATTATGTGCTCTATCTTTCCTCTCGTGCCTTGAATTGAGGATGTCACATTGCCTCACCTATAAGCGGACCTCCTACCCTCGACATCAGCTCATTCCTTCCCAGAATCCAGTTACGAGGGCGGTGTACCTTGGTTTATCTTCCTCTTGTTCGGTGCCTCGGATCGAACACGAGGGTCTCCCGGGCTCGCCGGCTTCGGTTGTTCTCCATTCCGGCTCCTTTCGACGCAGCGGGGTCATATGCCCGGTCGTTTCGGTGATACGGTAACATCTTTTGATGATTCCGGGTGTGTGTGAGATGTCTCAGCCTTCATGGGGGGTGGCCTGTGAGCCCCACATGCCGAGATGACCTCCTCCTTGCGACCTTGTCGATGCGGCTCTAGATATTTGATGATGTTGGCATGTATGCTGCAGTATGTTGTTGGTTGCATGTATTAGTCATATTTTGTGAGCCCTTCCCCATGTACGGGGGGGGGGCTTTTGGGTTGTATTTGTATCTCATGTGCTACGGATACCTTCGCCCAATAAGGTACGGTGTTATCCCAGGGCACAACATGTATGTGGGATTCTTCATTGTATTTTTATCTTTTTAGAAACAACGTTTAGCAATTTGTGCTGGTTTGGTCCCTTGTTTACGGACACACTATTATTTTTTAATTTGTCTCGGCGAGGCATAGGTATGCCTCCCCGCGCGCCTTCAACACGGGTACCCTCTCATAAAAAAACTTGTTGCACCTACGAGTCTCGTCTCCTCGAGTCTAGTTCTTGTTCTTATCTACCTTGAATTTCTCTCTCGACTTCCCTTTTGTTGTACGGTGATTGAGTTCTTACAACGTGCTTCGATCATACGATTTTCTCCAGCTTGCTACTTATGGCTGAGGCAATCTCTGTTACCATTTTTTTGGTCATCTAACCTATTATCATTAGATAGACCCAAGTACACCATGTAAGACCAATTTCACCCTAAGCAATTGCACTTCACTACGATAAATAACTTAATAAACCACATTTATTAGGTTGTTGCATAGTCAACCAGGAAACCCCAAAAGGAAATATTAAACAAACCTATGTTTGTTTGATTTTTCTTCATGGAATAATTAATTAAACTATAATTTAATTATTATTCCTAGTCTTTATTGTTAACTTAAAAACAAAAATTAATTAGATAAACCTTTATTTATCTTATTATTTTCTAAGATAATTATTTAAATCTTATTTAGATAATATTCCTTATTAAATATGACAAAATCACCTGAATAATTAAATAAATCATTATTTGTTTGATTATCTCTAACCACTTCCTTAAAGATAAATAAATCATTTATTTATTTGTTTTAACTAATCCGAGGATTTGACCCAAGTCGAGAATACCTTTTCCTCAAACCAATATAATAAAATATTCCATAAAAGTGGATCTGAATCTGGTTTAGCCATGCTGAATCTGAATGACCCCAATATTTTGTTATAAATAGGAAGAGGGTTTTTTCTGCATTCTTCACCTTTTGTTGCTATTAGATCCTTTCTGGATCTATACACTTGGTCCCATTTTTCCATCATTTGTTGTGTGAGCTCCCATTGAGCTATTTTCTTTGCATTAGGTTTTCTACACAACAAGAGAGAATCTTAGATGCGAAGTGTTGAGGACTTCCAAGAACCCATCCTTTGAGAGGTGGATACGCCTTCTTGTTTTCCTCCCCGAATTCTTGCCCAATTAATATAAAAATTCTTTTTCAAAAATTGTTTCTTGTCTTGTATTGGTATGTGGAGCCAAACCTTGTTTTTTTCTTGCTTAATTTCTTTCCATGCATAGATACGGTGTTTTTGACTCTTTTCTTGTCAACTAACCCCGCAGGATGCGAAGATATTGGCGGACACTTTTGTTGTTAGGACTATTAGTTGTACGTAGCTAAGGTAGTCCTTTTCGTACACTTCGACAAAGGATTCATACTAACAACACGTGTAGACAACGGTATATCGTATTTTTTTGGGGAAAATTTTCAAACCACTTCGGGTGCTGGCAATGGCAATTTCCATGTAAAAAACCACCCCCCCGATATAGTCTTAGCCTTTGATCTGTAAATCGATTTCTTTAATCGGACGGTTCATATCATATCATGTCACTTGTCTGTTTCTTCCATCGAGACCTTCCAAAAGACTTCCTTGAAAAGATCTCCAGCGAATTGATCTCCCCGATGGTCCGACGGTCCACATTCACACCCTGCCAATCTCACCATCAAGTGGCGATTTCAAATCATTTTAGCCTTTCTCCTTGTAATTCACCAAACATTAAACTGGTGTTTACACTAAAAGTTATTTCTTCTGCCTAACCTTCCTAATAAATTTGCCGGTGAATCTCAACCATTGATCACCTTTTGTCTAACGTCTAATCTGGCAGTGCAAGGCTGCCTGAACCGGACTTTAACTAAACCGAGTTTTCTTCCATTCCACGAGCGATCTTCGACCAATTTTCCACTACTTCCGCATTTCCATTGCCGCGACAACGACTTCCTTGACCTCCCGGAGAGCAATCATCCTCCACCCCCATTGATTTCTTAACATGTTTATCATGTTTTTGCACGGTTATAGATGGTAAAAAATCATTCTCTGTCTCACTATCACGGACGAGAAAAAAATGAAAAGGCACCGGGGAAGATATTTTTGGAACGGTCACTGCAGAGGGGTGCGAGAAGGTTTAAATTTGATTTTTAGTAAATATCAAGTTATTAACTCTATTCCAAACCTTATGGGCGCCAGTAAAACCTGTGTATCCATGAACAAGACGAGAAGAGAAGCGGGAAGGAGTATAAGTGACAATTTTAAAGGGATTAAAAGCCCATTATTGAATATTAAATGCTTTAATCCCGGTGTTTAAGGACAAAGATACGGATTGAAGACCTTAAAATTATCCGGAAGACTAATAAAGCCTAATGCGCATGAAACAAGCCATATCAACATTTTTACATCGGCGAGAATGTTCTTTCCCAAGAAAGGACAAGTTCCCATAATGTTTTATTCTCCATCGAGTTCTACTGAGAAGAATTGTCACCGGACGAGAGTCTGATTGAACAGTAGTTACCAGTATCGACACGAAAGTCATTTATCTACCTTACTTGTCGGTACAAATAGGTATAGAATAGCGAAAAATTACCTCATAAACATACCTGCGAAGTAATTATCGACATGTCGAAGCCCTAAATACATTAAAAAAATTATAAAAGTCAATACGGGGATATTAGGAAATAGAATGGTGTGAGAACACTCCTCCCCTCTGCTTTAATGATGCATTTAAAGTTCTGTCTACCTCTCATTCACTCTTTACGGCTATAAGAACTCTTCAAGTACATTGTGGTAACAAATTATGCTGATTGTAAGTTGTTTCAACGCGAGATAGAGTTTGCGTATAATTTGTAAAATAGGCTAAGGAGATGATTTCTAGTTGATATCAAGTTGTTGGACAATGATGTATGTATTTGAGAGTGTTGTCTTTAATATGACAAGCATGTTCATTGGATCTGATCTAAATCGGTGGTGGAAATCAGTACTGTCTTTTTATTTGTTTATATTGTCGCCATTTCATTTCTATGATGAAATCGATAATGTTAGCTTAGGATATGCTACTATTGTAAAGTACCCTAATGCTACCTTCTCTTCTTATCTTTTGATGTTTCTTGCTAATTGTGTAATATAGACGATTCCATATAATTTAACCGATATAGTAGTTGGTTTGTAACTTCTTTGATGCTTGTGAATTTAGAGTACGTTCTTAGATGTTCTTGTATGGTTTTAATATTTAAACAATTGGGAAAATGGGAGATTTGGAATTGGCTACTTGTCTCACTGGGGTCCTTTTCCAACGATTTTCCTTTCTGAATCCCCTTAAGTTGAATGTCGAGCGAGAGAAGGTTAAAAAGTCTTTCCTAGGTCTTAGGCTTCCTTTGTGTCCATCTTAGTTGTTTATTATACGAAGAGTTAGCCTTGTTAAGAGTTTTACTTAGACAGTTAAGGCATGTCTTGTCCCTAGTTGCTCCTAAGTGGTCACCTTGAAGGTTTCCTTGTCATTCACCTTCATTTCCTTATCATTTCATCCCATACTATCATCTTTAAAGATCTCAGGTTATATGACTAGCCCATTTGAAAGCCTTGGATATTGAATTG
Source organism: Pinus albicaulis (assembly GCA_034641835.2). Classification (NCBI taxonomy): domain Eukaryota; kingdom Viridiplantae; phylum Streptophyta; class Pinopsida; order Pinales; family Pinaceae; genus Pinus; species Pinus albicaulis. Next base: position 58,988 of record JAXQQM020079523.1, on the reverse strand, counting down.
CAGTGACCTTTTATGACTCCATTGCCCAATGGACTCGTGTTTTATTTTGAATTATCTCCCCATTGCCAAAATTCTTCTTTTCTCCAGCAGCACCTTATATTGAACCCTTCTTCCATGTTTCCCAACCAAACAAAACAAAAAAAACAACCACCTTGCCCTACAACTAGCCTAATACCTTAGATTTAACTTCGAAATGTATGTTCTTTGCCCATTTTATAGAATATCCCTCTCTAGTTCCGGAAGCTGAATCTTGAGATCCCAAAAAAGTGGTTTGATGTTGTCTTATCATTTGGTATTGCCAAATACGCGAGTCCACTGGGAACCGCACCTTGACATAGATACGGTACGAGCATACATTTCATCCATCTGTTCTTCGGATCTAGCTTCGGATACGTATTTCTGACCCGGATCCAAGGATCGAGCATCTGTGGGTGATTTTCCAAAGTTGCATATCTAGAAAATCCTTTACGGGTTGTCTTGAATACGATCGAAAGTGGCCCATGTCTTGAATCTTGGCATCATTAGAGCTCCATTTTTGGTAGATCTGCATTTCTCTTTTTGACGGCGGCTCATGTTTATATTCTGGTGAAGAGAGTGCGATGTTGCTGCAAAGCCTCGCTTCGATTACGTTGTACCTCGCCACACATGTTTTGAGGTGATCCTAGCTCATCTTTTGGCTAGGTCTACCTATATCTTGTACTTGTGCTTAACTAATTCATCTCCAATATAATAAAATGGCTCAACGCTCTTTACGCATATTCTGATTTGTACTTGGGGTATTGGTTATCTTACTTTGTAATTTCTTATATTGTGTGAAGTATTACGCATTCTTCCTTTTGGGATATTACATTTCCCATGAGATGTATCTAGGATATGCACGAGGTGTATAAGTATGTTCTGCTCTCCAATTTGAGGCTTAGATTTTTAGGCTTGATCTCTTTCCAATGATCAGTATATGCCTCATCGAAGTGTATTCTTGATAGGGCTTAAAGTAGGATAGAACATAGTTACATATAAAAGCAATAATTTCTTGGGAATCTAATTTGGGCTTGAATACTCTCTCTTCTAGGAGGACTAGTCATGTTTTAGGTTCTTTATCTAGTGGAGTCCTTTTATGAAGCCCAAAGTATGAATTGGTGTAGGTGGATGAATTTCAACTTTTTCTTTTTTTTTTTCAGCTTTCGTGTCACCATCAACGGGTTGGATACCAATCTTGAGATATTTTAGGTTTCGAGTTCTTTGCCAGCACTGAATTTCAGTAGGTGTTTGTCTCCTCATTGGGTCGCCATTATATTCGGTCTGTGATTTTAAGTTGGTAAAACCAACCAGCAAGGGTAACATCAAACCAACTTTGGATTCCCTGGGACCTAGCCTTCCTATACTCGGAGAGGGCTCTCTCTATACTTGTACTAAAGATATAACTTGATTGATTTAGGATGCTAATTTTAGGGTAATTAAAATATTGGGTTGTTTTTTTTGTTTTGTTTGGTTGGGTTTCCTTAAGAAAACATATATAGTAAGAAAAATTAAAACCATTGGGTTATGGGGTGCATGAAAGGTTTGAAGAGTACAACAACAAGTCAAGGGTATTTCATAAGGCAAGTTAACAAAGCCAAATGGATCTTAATAGCTTATGTGAGTGTGAAATGAACATTAAGTTGTGAAGTTTAGTAGGTTGAAAAGGGAAATTAAGGTCCTTTAACATATACTATAACAATAAGAGTCTGTAAGATCACTATGCTTAATAAATAACCAAAGGACGGAGCACACCATAAACTTCTTTGGCCGAGACCTCACCAAGTAAACTTTGGGAACAGCAATCACTTGAGCCTAGAGAGCGAGGAACTCCTAAATTCTACATCTGTTCACTTTCGAGAGAAAACATTTAAGATGACATATAAGTCATGATTAAAGTAGGGAACTCATAAATTATTTAATCATACTTTAAAGATAACCAAAGTGACTATTCAAGAAAGAACCAAAGGACAAGGAAAACCATAAACTTCTTTATTGACCTAATGATAGCTTCAAAGAAAGGCCTTAAAAAAAACAATGTTAAAAGCTACACCAAAGCACGGACGCATACCATAAACTTATGGGTTTAATCTTATTAAATGTTTTCAAGAAAAGGAAAAAACAAGTTAGGTGGGATCGAGAAATCAATTAATAATTCTACGAACAGTCCAATGACATTTAAACAACAAAATGAGACGGACTTGGTGCCTTTAAGCATATCTTAACCTAAATTTTATGCTCTATTATAAGAAAGGATGAGCGATACTGCAAAGCAAAGGGGAAACAAATATAAATCAAAATAACATCACATTTAATAGATTTAATGAATCCTGTGAATGTGCTTGTTCATTAACATTAGATTAAATAGTTTACAAAGCTACGTCGTTTCTTTACAACTCAAAATCTATGTAATATTCAACTCAACAATCAACCAACAAAATTATGAAGCATACATGTAGTATTTATAAAGAAAAGTGAGGATTTGAAACCTATCTAGTGTTTTAGATGTCATTTATTACATATTTAATGCATTTTGACCCTTTGGTGTCTGAGGCCACGGAAAAATATCGAGAGTGACTCATTTGTAATAATAACTCTAACTTAACCTCTGAGCTAACTTTGGACATATTTGACTTTAAGGCCTTCTCAATAAGCATTTTGATAAATATTGATGTCTTTTGTTGACACGGCAAGGATGCGGTGCAGTACGAGGCACGCTGAGTACTGAAAGCCGCAATGCCATGATAGGAAAAATGACGCCTTGCATCCAACATATGGAGGCCTTATAGATGTAAAAATGAGCTCATGATAGCTCATTAGAAATATGTCAGTCTAGTTTTCAAATATACCTCCGATTTCCAAAAATGGTGCCCATCTTCTCTATAAAGAAGCACTTCTCCCAAGACGGTAAATGCGCACGCCGAGGCCAAAAAAAGGGCGAGAAACATGACTTTTGATGGTTTTTGGCCTTTTTTGAGGGACCATTTTTACTCCAAATATCACTCAACTTTCTTAGGTTGATGTACTCATCATTAGGAACATGAGGATCTTGGCCATTTTCACTTGGATGCCCAAAAAACGAACGCAGGTCCCGATGGCTTTGTACCTTCCCCAAGCAAGAATTACGAGTTAAAAATTATCAAAAATTGCGAGGAAATTAACATGAGTGCAAAAATGTGCCAAAATTTTTTGAGTACTTTCTCGTGAGTGATTAGGGCATGAAGTGACCTCATCAATTATGTCAACTTTTCTTTCTCCCCCATCTTGGTCAAACTTTCAATTTTTTTCATTGACTCTTTGGCTTAGTTAATGAAATTCTCTCTTTGGGCATGAAATTTTTACTCTTGCCCTCAACAAGTCATTGTCTTTGCGAGCCTTGGCAAAGAGCTACTCCAAGTGTTGGTTGACCCTCTCGGCCATGCTTCTTTGTTTTCATTGACTTCTGAGGCAAGCTTTTCATTTAGTATGAGTGGTCTACTAGGTTAGTTTCCCTTTGTCTCTCTAAGGCTAGAGCTCTTTTCAACCCTCTAATCCTTGGCTTCCATCTTGCAGAGCTGGTCTCCTCACCATCAAATAATCTGTTGGAAACTCTTGCTCATTTTCATGTTTTTTATCCTTCTCATCAATGATAGACCTAATAGCCTTTTACTTACCTTTGTCTACCTATTATGTTGATGAATAAAGACATGGCCCCTTTCACTCCCAAGTAAACAAACACGTGCCTATAACCTCTCTTATAGGTATGTACAATGTGCCCCAAATCAGCCTCTTGAAGCACTAATTTCACGTACGCACAAATTTGCCATGATGTATTTGGTGTGAAAACCCTAGGGAGAGGATGAATGAAATGAAGGAGTGTGAAGTGAATGGAGGTGTGGGGAAATAAAGGAGAGCTAGTGAAAACCTAGGGTAAATGTAATAGGATGGGAATAGGAGTGTGAGATGGCAGAGTTTGAACAAGTGAAGGAAATAGTTGAAGGGGAAGCATGGGTGTGAAAATGAGTGAGGGAGAAAACTAACTCAAGGACAACCCTAAATAAATAGAAATTAACTTGTCTATAATTGAAACTCTATTTAGGAGGATAAAATAATTATATAGAAAGTGATCACTTAGTATTTTATTTTAGGGTTTCATTAGGGTTTTATTAGGGTTTTAATTTAATGCTGTTTAAGAATCACCAAATAGCTTAGAAATGGGGTGATGATGTGTATACTATTTAGGAATGCTTTGGAGGATGATAGGAGAAATTTGAAGAAGGTTTGAACTTGTTTGTATGGATTGAATATGCCAAAATATTCTCTATCTAGGTGTGCGGCACCATGGGCGAGGGCACAGCAAGCACGGCGCGTGCCACGTTACGGGCACCGTTTGCGCAGTGAAAAAACGCGGACTATTTTGCAGACGGTTTTGGAAGTCTTCCCTGGGGTGTCCAAAATGGGCCAAGATGACGTTGGAAATATCTTGAGTACGATTTAAATATATAAAGTTTCTAATTGGAGTTTATTGGACCTATAAAAAGTTAGTTCTCCCAAGACTGGTCAAAAAGTGTTGAATGAGGGTGTAGAAATACGGAAGTGTTGGTGCAAGAAATTTTGGAGGCCTTCCTCAACTACATAAATTGAGCTAATGATAGCTCATTGAAAAAATCTCTGTAAAGTTATAATTTGAGTTATAAAGAAAGTCATTTGGACACTCTGACTATGAGAAAACTTGATTTTAAAGTTTGCCTAAGAGTATAGCAAACCTATTGTAGCACTGTAAATTTAAAATTTCTCCCAAACCATGATATTTGTGTAAAATTTGGAGGTTTTTCTTCCTTGGCCTATTATTGACAAAAAAATCTCTCACTGCTTTTTGTCAAACTCATCTTTTTTGCTTTAAAAAAACACAATTTTGAAGCAAAAGCTGCTTGTGTGTGGAAAATGATTTGTCCCTTAGACCAGTTTCCTTGAAGAATGATGGAGGCATGATTTTTATGAGTTGAGCATGACTTCATAACACAGAAATGACCTCCCTATGGATCCTATGCTCCTGTACTCACCCAAAACCCTAGCTCGATTGGGAGAAGTTGGGTTTTAGTGCTTGTGAACAACGATGACTTGGGCGCTGTTGGGTCAAGACAACTCCCAACGACATTTGATCAATTCTTTAAATGAAAACACTTTTTTATTTGACATTTTGATGTGTTGGCACGTGGAACTCTGGGTTGGCTTTGAAAAACCCATATCTAATGTTTTGAAGTCTTATTCCTTTTCTCATTGATACTCTTTGACACTTTTTGCTTTGCGAGGTTGCGAAGTCATGGAGGTGGCTTTTCTTTTTACTCACTGAGTCTTAAGCATAATAGCTTTAATGACTTGGTGATCATAATCAATCCTTCTCATATGTTTTTTGGCCTCATCGGAATGAAAGGATGACCTTGAAGAATTAAAAACCTAACAGCCTAATGTGAGTGCCTTGTTTGATTTTAATTTGAAATTTGACTTCGCCTTCAAGTGAAAAGAGAATTTCCAGAAGTGTTGTTATGCTCAGGGGACATGGCAGTAGGTTAGCAAAAAGAAATATTAGAGGGAGGATGGAGTTTATTGTGGGGGGGAAAATGGGGAAATGAGTTTTTATGTAGGAAATAAGGATGAAAATGAGTGGTATAAGCCCATAAGAGTCTTTTAAGAGCAACGAGGTGACCTTGAGATGGAAAGGCGAAGTAGATAGGGAAAAAGGTTTTATGATGATAATGAAGGCGGTGAGATTTCTAAAAATCAAGATATTCAAGAATATTATTTTTAGAAAACTATAACCATTCTATAGTCATCCAAAGATAGTGAAAAATACGGTGACTAACGGTTCAATGTAGACTCGGTACTACTTGAGAAGGTTGCATATAATTTTAGCAAAAACCAAGCACTTCTTTGACTTGGATTTGATGAATTCAATTCAAATTCTGCCAAAATAGCTATCCATTTAGTGTTCTAGAAATGGCAGTGGTGGTATGCCTGCTATTGGGGTTGAAGTTCGAAATGAAAGTGGTCTTCAGGCAGGATATAATGAGCGAAATATTTGCCTGTGGTGAAAGGATGCCAAAGCGAGCTTCTCAACATAAGTGTAATTAACTTCCATATCATTGAGATTGTGACTCAAATAATAGAGTGGATGTTCAATCCCATCTTATTCCTCAAATAAAACCATGGCAATGGTTGTATATGACAGAGGTGAGATACGAAAATAATCACTACGATAATTTGGGGGATACATTAATGATGCTCGGATCAAGGTATCTTTAGAGAGAACCAAAAGAAGCTTACGCAGCAACCTCATCCCAATGGAAGGGGTCCCTTTTAAGAGTCGAGTAAATATTCTAAAAATTTTGGCGTAGTTGGGAATGAATCTCCTTACAAATTTAGCCTTCCCTTGGGTCTTTGTAACTAAAGTAGGTTAGAGCGCAGAGAAAAATAGATAAGGGCTTGGACCTTGGGGATCAAGTCAAATTTCATCTTTAAACATGAAGAAACCAAGTGAAAAAACCATTGCTTTGAGCACATTTATGTGGATTTAGAGACATATTTGTAGTAACGACATCATAAAAAAATGGCTCTCAAACCCATTTACTGACGGATGTGTAGGTAATTAATCGATATAAGGATGAAAAATGTGTTTTATGTCATGGAAGACATAATTCATTTGCCCTACGAATGGTTGCCCCTGGCATTCTTCAAACCAAAAGGAGTCTTTGATAAGCGAATGTGCTCATGGACGGACAAAAGTGATTTTATATTGGTTTTTGGATGAATATTGATCGATTGTAACCGGAAAAAAACCATCCATGAAAGAAAATATTTCACATACGGCACATTCATTAATGATTTTTCAATAAATGGAGTGGGATAGTTGTCCTTTGGACAAGCATGATTAACATCCCAATAATGAATGCACATACGATTGTCCCTTGTTTCTTCATGATCGGAAAAATGTTAGAGCAATCGGTAAGTGGAACAACATGTGAAACCAAGATGGAAAATTTTTTCAACCTCTTCTTTAATGGTAGCGACCTTCTTAGAATGAGCGAGGATGGAGGCATTGTCATACCGGTTTGACATCATGGTACATTTTAATCTAATTGTCAACAATATTGAAATCGATGCCTAGCATTTCCTCATATGACCAAGAGAATACATCATAGAATTCGCAGAAGAAGCGGTAAGTGTCGAGTTTAGATGAAGAACAAGACATGCGAGCATGACTATTTTCTACTACACTAGGTTTGGTTTAATATCGATAGAAATCATTTCTTTTGATATTTGATAGGTTTTTCTTAGAGATTGACGCATGGATAGGAGTGGAATTCATAAAGACATCGCGACAATAGGGTGATATAGTTCGGTTTAACTATCTTCATTGTAATTTTGAAGATGGGATCGGTGATGAGAATCTCCCATGGTTCTTCTTCCATCACCATGGATCCATAATATCCTAATGAGTTGAGAATATACATGAAAAAGGGTCGAGGAGAAAGAAGTATGTAATGCAAAGAACGTGAAGCTCAGTTGGACTTGTGACATAGTTTCACCCAGCCTATCTACCTCGAAGCATTGGGAATCTTCCATAAATCAGATGAAGTGGAAGATATCATATTTAAGTTTCTATTTTTGTGATTTTTTGATATCGCGAGGAATGAACGAAAATTTTCCCATTATGGAAGAATCCTTAAAGCGTCTTACACAATATTGTGAAAGATATGGACGGGGAGTGTGTGAATGAATGGAATGCTTCCCGGTTGCCTAGCAACTAGAGGTGAATAAGGTGAGTTGATCGATGAATGTGATGCCACTTAGCATGGGGAAGGTGATCATGCGAAAGCAAAGTAGAGACAACCACAGCCATAACATAAACCCATGGTCTTCCCGAAATATATTGTAGTCAAGGGATTCATCAATGACCTCAGCTTCCATGATGTAACTATTTTTACTGATTTAGGGTTACCGGAGTTGCGATAATTCCTGAGCTTATAATAATAAATGCTGTTAAAAATCATTCAACGTTGTAGTTTATTGTGATAAACATGGCGAACGAAGTTACTTCAGTTCATAGACATGATATAATTAGATGCACTGACCATAAATAATAGTTCGATGAATGAGGTGATTGAGCATTTACTTGGATCACAAATGCTAATTGTCTTCAACAATTGTAGCACATAGCCTACGTACGTTCAAATATTGCGATTAGAGTTCATCGAATCGATTCCACGATTCTTGACAATAAAGCTCGCTTTTGGGAGGGACAATTCCGAAGAACACTCAAGCATCGACATAGAAGAAGGTGATTGAGCTAGATCTTCGACTACATTATAATTTTTAGTTACACAAGCTCGAGGTTGAAATTCAATTTATAGGCGGGTGGAATTGAATCAAAAAAAAATTTAAGTAGTAGGTTGATGTTTATGTAGCCTAACTGTTCGAATATGAAGGATTACGCAATCTTTACATCGGTGGACACTGAAACATTAGTTTTAGGCTTAATGATGGATAACAAAAGCACTTGTGAACTAGAAGTGGGATCCATAGAAACCATATGTGTTTAAGGTTTGAAAAAGGGTTTGTCAACAACTGTGAGATGCGGAGAAGTCTTAAGAGGTTTGAAACTATATCGGTGAGGACATTCTTATAAATTCTCCTCATTACATATCAAACAAGGGTAACGAGGTTTCGAGAAGTACCTGATGTATCGGATGATTTTTCCTACTTGGGTGAATTATTTTTTTTCTTAGCTTTCCCTTTATTCTTACTTATGGGTTGCTTGTCACATTTTCCCTTGTCGGATGAAGCGTCATGTATTTCGAAGGATACGTAGGATCGAATGCAATATGGGTTTGATGTTGTGAAACCAGCTCCAAAAATATAAGAAAAGAATGTCAACGCCTTAGAAATAAGCCACTTAGGGGGCAACCTCACGATACATTACATGATGAAGAATTATTGGATGATACTAGTACAAAACACTCTTTCTATGTATAGGAGTCCATGGGGCAACAAATTTAGTCTGGTGGGGCCATGATGTAATCCTGACCGATCTAAAAATAATAATTTAAGGGCACAATAATAACAATATGGGGGTTATGGGGTACGATAATAACAATAAGGGGGTTAACAACAATAAGTGACTATGCTAGTAATATAGGGACCTAACATTCCCCTATCCTTCAAAAGTGTTTGTCCTCGATGCTTGAGTAGCTTTAGGTGTACCTTGTCAGGGTATCATCCTCCCGTAGAATCTTCAGTGGGTAAGTTCTTTAACGATGAGATCATTACGAAAGGTGGTCGATTTCGTAGTTGTGAAGTTCTTGTTTTCCATGACCACTTCGGGGTTCGATATGTTTTCTTCCTCATAAAGTTACTGGAAAATATTGTTTGAACTAGAAATATTTTCATCTATAACCTTGTTTAAGCATGAAACATGGAAAATTTGGATGCACTCGTGAAGAAGTAAGAAGCTCAATTTGTGTGCCATAGTACCAATATTTTGCAACACCTTGTAAGGACCATAGTAATTTGGCGATAATTTATTATCCTTCTTAGCTTGCTTGAGGAAATTTTTTCTATGGTTGTGGCGCTAAAAATACCGATCTCCTACATCAAAATTCTCTTGATGCGATGTTGATATCTTTGTTGTTTCATTCGATTTGTTGATTCGGTGAATCTTTCAATGAAACTGTGATGTGATGTGATCTTCCACTTTTAATGAACCTTTGAATTTTGTCTTAAATATGATGTGATGGATGGTGGATGATATCCATAAAGTGCCATAAATTGGGTCATTTTTGCTGCGATGTGGAAGAATTTTATATCACCATTCGGTGAGAGGTAACCACTTAACCCATTGTGCCATTTTATCGAATGCAGAAACAATGAAGATACATTCAAAATTTTTTACTATCTCGGTTTGTTATTGGATTGAGGATGATAAGATGATCTATGAGCTAATTGAGTATAAAACAAGAAAATAACTTTGTCCAAAAATTTCAAATTAAAAATGGGATCTACATTGCTCACAATAACCCTTGGGTTTCCATGTAGCTTTTGGTGTGTCCATAAATGTATTGTATTTGTACTTTCTTTAAATGGATGAGATAATGCACAAAGGTATTGCATGTGATAGTATAAATTTACACATGATAAAGCACTCTTTCCTTTGGACTTGGTGTGCTTTGGTAAATCCATTGAAATCTCCTCGAACGTTGACTTGGAATGGATAAAGGTTGTAGAAGACCCGAGGTCTTAATTGTCACATAATTTTTTATTTGGAAAACCAAACATTCCGCCACAAATTTTTGAATATCAAATTTAAGACCATCCCAAAAAAAAATTATTTCTTCTCTTACTGTGGTAAGTTTTTAAAAATCACATGTCCTCCTAAAGGAGAAGTGTGCAATTCAAAAGAATTTTTTGTTTTAGTTGGAATTCTTACAAATATATAGCGATCTTTGTACCATAAGGAATCATTTTTCCAACTAAATGTATTAGATGTACTAGGATTGTTGGGAAAAATGCGGGAGAGGTGAATGATGTTCATACATATTCAAAACTTTCACTTTTTCTTGCTTCTAAAACGCATACGCTACTTTCTGAACCGGACTTGCGTGTACGTGGATACCCTTTACGAAACTCGCGTATACACGGATATCTATTTATGTCATTAATTCTTCACTTAAATCATTCCTTCATTTATTCATCGGATATTCAATAAGCGATGAAAAACATGGTAGAACGAGAATAAAACATCACACAAAGCATCACCACATGAACACCAGTTTTTAGGGTGGAAACCCAAGTCGGGAGAAAACCACGCTACGGTTGTCGACCTTCATTCTTTGTTCCTGGAAAACATCTTACAACATGTGTGCGTGTCGGACTTGACCCAACAACGAACTTACCTGGCTCATTTTGACCTCACGGAAGGGGAGCTACGACCCCTAACTGCGTTTACCCGACCCCACTCTCCCACGGAGAGGAGCTACGACCCCACGATCTCGTTTACCCGGCCTCACGGAAGGGAGCTCGACCCCACAGTCTCGTTTGCCGACCTCTCCTCGGAAGGCTACAACCCCACGGCCCAGAGAGCTCGCCCTCGGCTACCTTGGACCACGTTTCATCGAATTTCCCTGTGGATCAACGACTTCAATAGAACACAACTTACCGAGCCACAATTCATCATGTTCCGAGGAGTAGAACCCTTTCCATACTTTTAAGCACAAACATACATCATCAACGAGATACATATCAGCACGGATCGGATAGCGAAGCACGGCGGAAACCCGGATCGGATATTTCCTTGCCCTTGCTTCAGCAAACCTAGTTTGCATACGCGCTTTACTTCCGCGATGTCGCCGTATGTCGGCGCTCGTCACACAAACCGGCGTATACCTCGGTATAAATTTTATTGCGCATACGCGCTTTCTCTTCTTTGAAGGCTGCGTATATACGTGCTTCCTCCGCGTGATAGCGTATAGATCTTCAATCATTACGAACGACATACTTTGTCAAATCAGATATTCGGTTCAGAGATCTACCCTTTTGCTTTGAAGCAGGATGTTCACTAGATGCCGCCTCATCACGGATCTAAGCCTTCCATAATCGGATCTAGCAAATACAAAGAGCAATTCATGTCTAAGTCCTTCTTCGCATCATTAGTGCATCATACATTCGGTTATCCTTCAAGTGTAACCCTTTCCATTAGGATATACTTCGGAAAGTATTCATTCAACTCGACATCTTGCACCACCCTCACACTGTGCTGATGAATTTGTTCTCCTTATATAGGTTTATCCTTTTCCAATACCATGAGAGCCCCTTTTTCAATACCATGGGCCAAAACAATACCATGAGCCCAAAAACTACCAGACGGGGTCAATTAGGCGGATCATTACCCAATACAATAGGTCAATACCATGGTGGTTACCCTTGGTTTTGCACCTTTTGAGCGCTTTAGCCCATACGCGACTTGTCACGTTCTTTTCCGCGTGTCTGTGACTTACTAGGCCATTCACGCATGTCTGGTAATACTCTTTTTTATCATACTTTGAGTACACATTACGAAATCCTTTCTTCATAGCCTTAAACGCACCTTCGCCCCAGAAACATCCTTTGCATCGGGAACACATTCTCTTAAGCTTTAACTTCATCGAAGTAAGTTTTCATCATCTTCATCAGTGGGTTGCCTTTCAAGGACAACACTCAACAACATATCACATCGGTTACATCATTTACCAAGTTCATCAAGTCAAGCATAACTACATCGAGGTGGATTGCCATCAAGGACAACACATGTCAACGGTCACATGTCTTCATCTTCATTAGGTGGATTGCCATCGAGGACAGCATCTTGCATCATATTTCCAACAATCTCCCCCTTTGGACTTGATGGCAACCACGATGGTGTTTGGTTACCATAGCGATTAGATACTGTGTGTTTTCCCAAAAATTTCATTCTCCCAAAATTTGACATCATTATCTTCTCTTCATTCAGGCTTTGCCTGCTCTCCCCCTTTGACATCAGAGCGAAGGCGGATCAAAAACCAACACTCTCCCCCTTTTCTCCTCATGTGGAAGAAACATTCTCGGATACGATATGTCTTGAAGTGGCCAAGCTCCCCACGAGTTCATGCGCACAAGATCTTCAAAACATAATTTTCAATAAGAAGTAAATGACTATGGAAAAAATCCCTGTATCACCAAAGACTAATACTTACATCAAATATCCAAACAAGTGGATTTACATATAAGACTCAAGTACCCAACCAAGTGGGTTTACAAGTGACTGTTACCCAACCAAGTGGGTTTACAAAAATGACAAGATATACATGAATATTTGTTTTACATCATCGGGATCTCTGACAAGACCTTTTCACCAAAAATACAAATATGACTTTTCATACTCCGAAGACCTCAGAGAGATCATATAATAGAACCATCATAATACCAACTTGATGCATTATACTAAAATAATGCTAATGCTCCCCACGAATATTTCATGCATCCAAGCATCTTTGTCATATGACTAAGGCTCCCCCGCATGGTGCCATCTGAACACTTTCACCAACAAATCATCGAAGGCATCTTCATCGAAAAAATTAAACGGTGTGAGAATTCAGAACACCACGAGAGATACTGCTTGACTCGTTTGTCTTTGAAGGAAAATTTGAACCAGCTTAAAAAATTTGTCGGCCAATCAATCATACACGGTTTTACGTACGAGGACTCGCGTATATACGCATTGTGTTCCGAGGAAACCCGCGTGTCCCAAGACATCTTCTAAATTTCAACCGGTCGTTCTTTGCAAGGCAAAACAGGTGTTCAACTTCTTTACGCGTTATTTTGAATGCTTTACCACTGGACCACGAGATAGATAGAGCAGGTGTAGTGGTGTCTTCAAGCGTCATCCAATGGTTGTAGCATCGACCTGATAGTAACCAAGCCTTCGGTTACTTGCGGCATCAATACAATCTTTCCAAGAGAGATTGTCATATCGGAAACAACATCTTTACATGCAAATTGTCAGCCAATCATCCATGTGGTCCAACATCACCATGATCTTCAAAGATTTAACATGAAGTAACATATATGAGCAAAAGATCTTTCAACCATAGTAACACCTGCTGCATGATTTGTTGCATCGAATGACATCCGACTCATCCATGTGTGAGTCTGAAAGGATACTTATCGGCAACCGGAGCTCAAAAACTCATCATAATAAACCATGTACCAAGACATCAACATTTTGAGCATGAGTATCACAAACACCCAAAGAATAGCGAGTCTCATATTGCCAACAATGCAATCATTAGTATTCAACTGTTTTGCTCCCCCTGACAGTGTCTTCTAAACTTACATTGAACACTGGCAATGATGTCCAATAAAAAATCTGCATAGTCATCCTTGTCCTACGAAATATAAGACTTTCATCTCATGATGAATGCTCTTCATCATAAAGCAACCGAACTAAATGTAGTCTTCAACACAAGGCATCGAAGTATCATATCATCATTATGAGTATAACGGAGAATAATACTAACGGTCTCGATCATACGGCGGTCGGTGATGCTCCCCCTACAGACCTGTCGATCTTCGGTTATCGGATAAATTGTTTATCATCAATGCACTCTGTGACTGTGTCTCGCTGAAACTCGCGTGTATAAACTTTTGTGAATAGAACACAACGTATGGAAAGTGTAATATAGAAAATTTCACACCTTCATCTCCTTAGGTACCATCGTTCCTCTTGCTACCACACCGGATACCTTTGCTCAGAAATACATCTAACGAATAATCAAATCAACCATGAGAGTCATCATGCATTGCTCCCCGCTTGTGACGATACATTTACTAAATCTCATAATATGTCCACATCATTCCTGGGTCAATAAGAAAAGTCGACTTAGTGGATGGTATGGTGAATAATTACTACGTTTGCGATCGGTCCTTCGATTGAGTGTTTTCTTCAAGAAAATCATTGTCTTCTAAACATCCACAAAAGTATCCTTTTCTTCTCTAGATTGATTCTTATTTCATCCCTCCATCTTTTTCCAGGACTTGTTTAAACTTTCTATTTGTGTCTTTGGAAGTTGTCAAGTTTCTCCATGTCTGTTGACCTCATTCTTTTCTACATGTCCATACTTATTCTAGAAATAACATCTTATGTGTCCGAGGTAATAAGAGTTATATTGAGTATTTACGATCTTCCTTCTTTTACAATCTGATGCCTTTATGTCCATACTTGTTACATGAGGAAAACAATATCCCTTGAAGCTTCAGTACTTGTTTATTTGTGGGGTGTGCCATGCAAATTTTACTTTGCAACATGCCCATAATTATGACATTTAAAACATTCAACGTTCTTGAATGATTCCTTTGAGAATTCATGATTGTTGGTTGACCTTTTGTTTTCTTTCAACACATCGGGTTTTGCATTGACATCTGCTGAATTTTGGCACTTCCTTGTGAGCTAGATTCTCCTTTAACGGTTTCATAGAGCAGAGACCATGTTTGATAGCGGGGAGACCTTTGATTACTCGAGAATATTGTCCAAAATATTGGTACTATCCATGAAACCTCAAAAATTTAACCTTTTCTTCTAATTTACCTTTGAGAATGTTTACCTCAACCTCGAGGCTTGGAAAGCATTGCTTTGTCCTTCTTTCTTCTTTCCTTCTTCATCTTCAACTTGATCCTTGATTTAGAATCTCTTATTTCAACCAATCTTCATTTCCTTCACATGTTTGTTTTAGGCTCTTCATTTATTCTTATTTGATTTTTCTAGATCTTCTTTGAGAGAGATGATTTACCCTTTGAGCCTTCCTTTTCAAATGATTGTAGAGGTTCCTCATTTTTTTCTTACTTGATGCTTCAAGATACGCTTTTAGAAGATGATTTACCTTCAAGTTTTCCCCTTGATTGGTTGCATAAGCGTACAACCCGCCAGTACTTGTCTGTCTGTCCATTTAATGTTTCTATATTTTCATTCATCCTAGAGATCACATCTTTGTAGATAGATTCCTTTCTTTCAAATTGATGTAATCATTACTTTCATCTCATTTGCTTCTAGATTTTTAGATGATTTATATGGAGTCTTGATCTTGCCGGCTTCTTCTAGATCCCATCTTGCTTCACCTTCTCTATCTTTGCCTTTGTTTGCACAAGAAGATTATAAGGACCGCAATCACTATAGTTCATCTTCTTCAATTTTACGCCTAAGCTTTGTTTTACGAGCCCTATCTTCTTGTTTCAATCAGCCTTCTTTTTAGCCTTAGCCATGGCTTTTCGGATCTTGGTCGAATCTTCTTCATCTTCAACGGACACTTCATCATCATCCTTGCATAATAACTCTTCCTCTTTTCAAATTGTTTCCTTTACCATGCTTTTCTCTATAAAGACATTTGAGCACCAATGATGTTTTTTCCACCTGTAAACATTTGAAGAGCTTACCTTTGAATCTTCCAGTGCTAGTTGGAGCTTTCTCACAGTCGCTTCTTCTTCATCGGATATATAGGCACGGATTCTTTGACAACTTCCTTTTCCTTTCCTTTTGTAGATGCCTTAAAGCTTCTCTTAGCAAGAAGGAGCCTCCTTGTCTCTGTTCAAACGTTGATGCCATGTAATTGAACGATAGTAAGGTTTGCAAGTCTTTTCTTCAATAAATTTGAAACTTTAGAATCAAATTTTGAAGTCAATGATCTTAAGACCTTTTCCACGAGTAGTATCGATTATGGTTTCACCCAAATTTCTCCATTCGATTTGTTGTCCGGACGAAGAAAAAGAGCGGCAACACTCTCATCACTATGCATCTTCAAATTTTCATATTCAATTCTAAGAGTTTGGAGTTTGCACTTTTTACCTTTGTGTCTCCTTCATAGCTTAGAATGATTTTTGTCCCATATGTCTTTTTGCTTTTGAATGTAGCTTCATCACTTTGAAAATTTTGATTCGGACATGCTTCCCAATAGGTATTCCTTTGGCATTGATTTCATACTTCTTTCTTTATTCACATCGGTAGAATACTTAGGGTATTATTAACCTTCTTCCACGATTGCCCACTTGTGCACCAAGACTTTGCGGATATGCTTTCGTACGTACCTTCCGAATATCGATTGCTTCCATTGAATAAGTGGCTTTATAGACATTACTCCTTCTTGACTTCCCATTAAAACGAATCTCCTTTAAGCGATCGGCTCCTGCCTGAGGACACCTGTTGATACCAATTGTTGGGAAAAATGCGAGAGGGGGTGAATGGGTGTTCTTGCATATTCAAAACTTTCACTTTGCGCCCAAACGCATGTTCTTTCTGAACAGGGCCACGCTGTGTACGCGCGGACACACAAAAACTCGCGTATACACGGATGTCTATTTATATTGTCATTAATTCTTCATAAATCATTCCTTCATTTATTCATCGGATATTCAATAAAAGTAAACTTGTACGGTGGAGAACGAGAATAAAACATCACAAGAAAGCATCACACATGAACACGGAGATTTCTAGGTGGAAACCCAAGTCGGGGAAAACCACCTTCAGAGTTGCTCGGCCTTCCAATATTTTGTTATAGAAAGCATCTTACAACATATGTGCGGCACGGACTTGACCGACACGCGAGCCTTTGCGCTGCGTTTACTGACCTCTCCACGGAAGGGAGGCTGCGACCCACGACTCGTTTACCGACCTGCGAAAGGGAGCTGTGACCCCCGATCCGTTTACGTGTCTCTTGCAGAGCTGCGACCCCACGATCCTGGTTACCCGACACTGCTCACGGAAGGGGCCTCCCCATTTTGTTGAAGGCTACAACCTCGGCGGCTACCTTGGACCATGTTTCGTCAATTTTCACCTTTGGATCCCAGCAACGATAGGGCACAACTTAGGGCCACAGTTCATCATATTTCCCGAGACTTTTCACTTTCCATAACGCAAGCACAAGCTTGTGTCATCCCATGGGAGTACATGTCAGCACGAGGATGGGATAGCGGAAACACGGCCCGAGCAAATCGAATATTTCATGCCCTTGCTTCAGCAAACCTAGTTTGCATACGATGTACTTTTAACCTGCTTTGATGTCGCGTATATGTGCGCTTTCGTCCACACAGCTTCGACGTATGCCTCGGTGCCTTAAATTTTGTTAGCATCGCCTTTCTCTTCTTTGAGCGGCCTATATACGCGCTTCCTCGCAGCAGCGAGTAGCGTATAGATCTTCAATCATTACGAACGCGCGCTGACGGATCGGATATTCGATTCGGATCTGCCCTTTTGCTTAGGACGGTGTTCGCCTAGATGCTCGCCTCATCACGGATCTAAGCCTTCCATAATCGGATCTGCCATGAAATACGAACGATTAGGATCTGGATCCCTTCTTCATCGATGGTGCATCATACATTGATTTATCCTTCAAGTGTAACCTTTCCATTAGGATATACTTAGGAGAGAAGTATTCATTCAAGCTGGAACATCTTGCATCTTTCCATATTGTACACAATAGATTTGTTCTCCTTATATAGTTTTATCCTTTCAATACCATGAGCCTTTTTCAATACCGCGGGCCAAAAATAATACCATGAGCCCAAAAACTACCGGAGCGGTCAATTAAGTAGGATCATTACCCAATACAATGGGTGTTACCATAGTGGTTACCCTTCGGTTTTAACACCTTTTGAGCGCTTCCCCCAACCCATACGCGACTTGGCACGTTCTTTTCGCGTGCATACGCGACTTCCCCCTGAGCCAATCCGCGTATGCCAAAGACATATATTTTTTGTCATACTTTGGTCACATTACGAAATCCTTTCTTCATAGCCTTGTGCACCTTTGTAGAAACATCATATTTTTTCTTCATCGAGAACACATTCTCTTGGCAACCATCAAAATGGTGCTGTCATCTTCATCGAGTGGAGTTTTGCCTTTCGAGACAACACTCGACAACATATCATCAGATTTACATCATTTACCAAGTTCATCAAGTCAAGCATAACTTCATCGGGTGGATTGCCATCAAGGACAACACATGTCAACGATCACATGTCTTCATCTTCATTCGGTGGGTTGCCATAAAGACAACATCTGCATCTGTATTTCCAACAAGGATCTTCTTGTAACTTTTGAATGAGTGTCCAGAGACTTCTTTGTCCTTATTCCATTCATCTCTTGTCGATTGTCAATTTGGTTGGATAATATAAATGGCACAATGCTTCCACCTCTTCATTCTTTCTTGAGTACTGTCTATGACAACATTTCGCTTCCTTTTTGTGCATTATTTTAGTAAAGCGGCAACATCTTTGTGACCCATTTTCTTTGCTCTTAAAATGGATCTTTTGTTTAGTGCTTTAATACTATCATGATCAATTTTTACCTTGAATTGTCTTCCCATTACGTAATTTCATCATTTCTATAGTGCATGTAGTATTTCTAACATTTCCTTCTCATAAATAGGTTTCTTTAAATACTTTCCTTTGATGGATGACTTCCAGCTTAATGGGTCTTCCTTCTTGCATTAAAAACAACACCAATTCCATTTCTTTGAAGGCATCACTTTCCACAATAAAGGCTGTGAAGTACGGTGTAGCTAATCTTGGTGCTAGGCACATTGCCTCTTTAAGATGTTCAAAGGAGCCTTAGTTGCTTCGAGGTCATGAAAAATGCATCTTTCTTAAATAACGTTATTAAGTGTTGTTATTCTCCCATAATTCTTAGCAAACTTGCGATAATACCTGGCAATCCTGCGCAACTACTTTATGGTTGTAGGGACTTTCCATTCCTTAATGGCTTTAATTTTGTTAGGGTCTACCTTAACACCCTCATGAGGTCTGATATGACCCAAATATTCCACCTCTGTACTCCAAAGAAAAATTTGGTTTTTGCATATAATTGTTTCTCCTTTGCAATATTTTGAGCACCATCAACATGTTGAACGTAGTCCTTCAAGACACCTTAGTAGATTAGTATATCATCAAAAATAATATAAATTTTTCTACGAAAGGGTTTGAAAATAAAATTCATCGACCCCTTGAAATGTCGAAGGTGCATTAGTAAGGCCAAAAGGCATGACCAAAGAATTTTATAATGACCACTGCGGGTTCGGTACATTTTGAATATCTTTGTTCTTCATTCTAATTGGATGATATCACGAAACGAAGATTCAACTTGGTAAAATAAATTGCTCCATGTAATTCATCCAATAATTCATCGATGAGAGGAATGAGAATTTGTCTTTAATGGTGAGATTATTGAAGTACATATAATCTCTTAACACACCTTCTTGTCATCACGCATCCTTCTTGTGTACCAATACTCTTTGGGCAGAGAAAAGAACTTTAACTAGGTTGAATTATACACACTCTAACATTTATGCAATCATACGTTCGATTCCGCTCTTTTGTACATAAAGATATCTATAAGGCACGATGTTTGGAAGAAAACTTCCTGGAATCAAATGAATAGCATGATCATAATCATGAATAGGCGAGTCCTTTGAGTTCAAACACCTTGGAACAGTTGTGCAAGACTTTTTGAGTCTGCCCGAGGAAATAGATGATTTTAATGTTGGAACTTCTAGTGAGCATAATTGTGCAGTTACGCCTCATTGTTCTTCCTTTATAACCTTTTCTTGACATGGAAGCTTATTATATTTCCAGAAGCACAGAAATACCTAAGAATTCAGCTTCCTTTCCTTTTGAAAAAGAACATAGAAAAGTTCTTGAAAATTAAAAGCTACGAGTCTAAGATTGTAACCATTGTACTCCTCGTCACAACATCGGCACATCTCCCATAGGAATGGAAAGAATTAGACTATTCAATACATGTTCCCCATGGTTAGCTTGATATTATGCAAATTTTCCAAAGCAATTTATAGTTCCTCCATTGCAACGATCATAGAAATTCTAGTGTTGGGTATAAGAAACAATTCAATTCATGGCTACCTTACAATGAATAAAACTATAGGTACTACGAATCAATCAACACTATTACCTTTTTATTCTTGATATGTCCTTATCTTGACGAGTTTTAGGGTGGTAATTTCTGCCCCGATGCATTACACGATATGGTCGGACTCATTTCTTCTCTTCTAGGGTTGGTTCTGGTGTATGTCCTCTTCTTTTGAAGATTCTTGTTCATTTTCTTCCTCCTCATTCACAATATATGTAAAATAATTTCTTCTCGGCACACTTATGACCTTTGGTGTTGTTATCACAACTATAGAAAATCCCTTTTGCTCTTTTTTCTTCCAATTGTTTGTGGTGTCAACATTATAGTTTGTGGAAATCTGGGTACCAACAGTCCATCCTTATAGAAGTGAGTGGTAGGCTTCCTTGTCGCATAATTTTACATTCAATTTTTCTTCGCAACCTAAATTCCTTCTCCGATGAATCGGGTCCCAAAACGTGAACTTCATGTTTGATTTTATCCTTTAAAAGTTTTTATGAAGAGATCAATCTTGTGTTCCTGCGGAATATAGGTTACCCTTATATTCAATTTTTGGAAGTCCTCAATGTGCTCCCCCTTTGAACATTTTTTTTTTTTTGAGATTTATCAATTGGCTAAAGAAAGGTATTGCTCTTTGTATCCTCATAATGTGTTATCATTTCCTGCAGCAAAATTGACCCAAAGGGGAAAAAAAAATTACGAATTGCAAAGCCATTGATACCATGCAAACATGTTTGTTCTAAATGTAAGTTTGTTTGCTTCACCTTTGTGTTTTGCACATTATTGAGATCAAATATTGCTCCATCTGTAGTATCCATGTTATAGGATCCTTTCCATCAAACTTCCTCCATATCCATTTTGGAATATGGTGTTCTTCCTCCAACATTAGAGTTTATGAAGTCACAGTTAACATTTTTTGTTCTCATCATGAGTTTCCTCTACTATCTTTTCACCATTAGGAAACATCTCTTGTATCAACTTTGCTTGTGGAAACCCTCCATGTCTACTTTTAGATCATTCTTCATGTTTTCCATCTTAGCTTCTGTCATCCATCTTAGATTCCACTTTTGACTTCATGCCATCCATCTTGACTTCCATGTCATTCTTCCGACCATCCACATTGAATTCCATGCCTTTCTTCAAACCATCCATCTTGGTTCCACGCCTTTATTTAAAACTTCCATGTCATTTTTTGTTGCTCTTTGAGAAGCGAAATTTATTGCACTTTCTCACTTTGTAATTTGATATGTCATGTTGCCATTCTTCGTCTTCATGATGTGGAGTACTAAAGGTATGCTGATAGAAAATTATTTCGATCAGCTTTTTAGTAGAATTTGTAAACCTTGCACTTCATGAATTTGGAAAATAATAAATAATTATAACAAAACATGTGAGAATTGATATGTCAAGACTGTGTGATAATGGTTATTTTGCAATAACGAGGAAACGGAAAACGAGGAGTTTAAGTTTGAGAAGGACAAGGCGGGATCGCGTGTCCCTGCGAAGGAAGGCAGGAATGCGAACAAGGCTAAGCAGGATCCAAGCAAATCGACTTGGAAAAGAGGAGAAGACACCGGCTCGGCGCAAAGAAAAAGAATAAAGGATTAACGAGTTTGAGCGAATCCCTCGGGATCTTTGATCTGAGGGATGTGATTTATTTATCTTATTGCCCGGACATGTCCGCCGTCTTGTTATGAGAATGACCTTTGTTAGCTTAGAGGAGACGTTTTTATGTAATTTTGTTAAACATCGACTCGATTATTAAGTCTCGTTGAGAAGCTGATTTCATTGTATTTTTATTAGGTGCATTAATATAAGCTTGGTGATTATCTCATCTCGTCTAGATTAACTTAAGCGGTGTACCCTTGGAGGCTAAGGGCACAGAGCCCGGAGACATAGCCATGTCACTACGATTCGATTTATAGTGGTTTGTTTATCGTTGTTATTTGGTAATCTGATATGCTTTATAGGGTTGATATTACATGCACTAAGATTAAATCATTGAGGTTTTCTGAGATAGAATCGTGTATTGACTGCATTATGTTATTGATCCTTTCGAGAGTTAATTGCATGTTATTAGTCTTAGCAGAATATTCTTCTTACATTGCACAGTACGAGCTTTTATATTGAACATTCATGTCATAGATTCGTTTGAAGTAGTGTTCTTCATGATTATTTGGATTCGGGGGAATAATGTTGTTGTTTGGGTGGTTTAGATTCACATTAATTAGGATTACTATTTAGTCGTGTTGTGTCATTATATGATTTCATTTGTTACATAATTTGTCGATAGTTAATGATGTTCCATTAGTGTGTTCTGCGTGATTTGCCGCCAAAAGTGAAAGATTGTTATTTGATTGCGAAGAGTGTATTTGGGTTAATGGATTAAGTTTGGTTACGACTCGCGAGACTTAGTTGTTGATTGATGTTCCATTTTAGAATTATTTGTTCCATTCCATATTCTTTGTTCAATTCAGCATTTGTATTCACTTCTTTCAACATTTTTTGGTGTGAGAGACGATCTGAAGCTAGTGAGCTTTGGCATTCGCATCAGCTTCCGGACCGTGGTCTATGCTCTAATTTGCTTTCCATCGATTTCGAAGGATAGGTTATCATTGTGAACCCTTGTTTGATAAGGCGCCTAGTTTTACGAATGTGTGATTTGTTCTTTTGAAGTAATTTAGCTACGGACAGCATCCATTTACTCTTGTATTTCTTAAACAACCTGCTAGCATTACTATGACAAGTGATAGCCTCGGTGAAGACACTGCGCGGAATAACAAAACGCTCTGGGATTGACATATTAATGTGAGGTAATTAGAGGTGAAAAGAGACCCGCTTTTGTAGCTCTACATTTTGGCGTCGTTCTTGGGGGGAAAAGAGTGTAGCCATTTGTCTTTCGAGGTAGTGTACGAACACCGCTGGGGAGGGGTTAACGGATCTTAAACGGAAGGTAAGAACCTCGTGCGAACGTAGCAAAAGCCACCTTGCTTCAATAGCTTTCCTAACAGTTGTTTGCTTTGTTTGAATAGAAGTTGATTAATTTGAGTGCATGGTAGCAGAAAAGGCAGAAAAAGAATATCAAACCCCCATGGCTTTGAAAAAGCTAAGGGGCCGGTGACCCTCGGTAAAACGACCTTCATGAACGGAAATCTATAAGAAAACGAGTCTCGGCCATCGGTGGGCCCGGAAGCGTTTCCCTACAGCGACCTGGTTCCTTGACCACGAATCTGTCATGTGCAATATTTGGTGCATAGTCAAGCGAAGAGCCCGAGGACTTTCAAGAAATCGAAAATTCTACTCGAGAACTGTTACGAGGAAGGAATTCTAGCAACTTTTGTGAGGAGAAGGAGAAACGAGGGGAAACGAACCAAAATCTCCTATTGGAACGAATCGGCCATTAGATAGCCCGGATAAGGGAGTACGAAAATCATTGTTGAAGGAATCAAATCTCCTCGGACATCAGAGGTATTCTCATTATTCCGGATAAGGGTATTGCCAAAACTATCCTTGTCAAAACCATTTCCTCAACTTTAGGAATAAACTCCTAGATATCCCGAAGGTTATTGGCATATATTCGATCCCATGGCTCGGGTAGGTAAATGTCAGCTCTCATTGACCCTCTGGATTCTACGACAAATGCACCCACGAAGCTATCCCTCTTGACATATCCCTACATTTCACGATCTCACATGGGAAGATACGGATGCATTTTGTTCGAATTCGATGTGTTGTACGGGGGTATAGTTACACCACAGTCCTAGAAATTGGTCTTTCCTCTACATTAAAAGGGGGATGCTTTAAGATGGTTTGTAGGACTAGGTGGCGGGGTTGTCAACAATTGGGATCAAATGAAGAATCCTTCTTAAAAAAATATCGAGGATTATTGTGGAGGTACAGAAATTAAAGACGAAACATTCAAATAGCGGCGAATGAATGAAACATTGGAGGTATGTGGAACGTTTTAAATTACAATCTACAAAGATCTCCTTATGCATATTTCACCTTTACTGATAATGTGTTAAGCGCATTAATAAGGGGCATGAAGGAACAATGGATTGAAACATTAAACATCATGGGAAAAGGGGATATTTATCGAGAGAATTTTATTTCGCTTGTTATTGATTTGTGTATCGGGAGTTCGAGAGGCGACACAAGAATAAAACCGACGAATATGATCGGTTTGCAAAGAGATAACAAAGTATCAACGAAGGAGTAACACGTGCGAAAATTGGAAATTTGTTAGAAAATTTTAAAAATGATAATGCAGGGACACCTGCTTCACACCGCTTGATATTGTGCGAGGCTAAACACTGGCAGAGATGGAGCGGAAACCGATTTGGCGATCTTCCCAAGTGCGAGGAAAAAAACATAGCCACAAGGAATATCATGGATAAGAAGTCCAAACGTGCGCCATCGTACAAAAGATCACCTTACGGAGCGCCCCTCATACCGGATTGAAAAGCGGTATAAAGGAAGCGAAGAGAACGAGAATCGGTGAACTCGATCAACCGGCGTCGCCGGTCGCGGCGGGGACAATCGTGTGTTTTAGGACTCAACCTCTTTTTCAACCCCACGGTATAATGTCCAACAATATGGTGTGTGTAAAAAATCAATCTCAACCCCCATTTTTCAGGCGGTCACCGCAATTGTTTCTTCTTCAAATCCCATGGTGAATCGAGCAAGCCAATACGGTTGGCAAATTTCCTTACACTCACCATGTTGGCAAAATGGCCCACATATCATCACAATGGACTACTACTTCCCACCAAAGTTCTTACTGGCGGACAAGGGCGGCGAACCGATGTGCCGACCCGGCGGAACTATTCGGCTCCCTCAACCTACTGCGCAACCTTACAACAAAATACGGTCTATTTGAGAGAAACGCAACTCCCCATTGGCAAGTCCCAATCGAATAACGGACGTTCAATCTGTTCAAATCACTTAGAAATCTGCCATAAATAGGACCCGACACCGAGGGTACAATGATCTTCGATTAAAAGATGGGGCATGGTCAGAAACTGAGGAGATAAAACGAGTTCATAGTGAAGATCGGTTACCGAAGAACATACGATTTGCAACAAGAGGATGTAAATAGCGACGGACTCATAATCAAGCAACCACATCCTCTCCTGCGTTCCCCGAACGATTAGTCATACTATAAGCCCCATACAATATCACGACTTTGACATTACGGAAATTACAAAATGCAACACATAAAATTCCATTCCTCCAAGCCATTCAAGACATTCCTATATACGCAAAAACTATAAAAGGTTGTGCATAAAGAAACCAAGGAGGAATATAACAAATAATCCAAGAGTCGATAGTCGATACTTTATCAAACCTATTATACGGAAAGATAAACACCCATTAAATATGAAGACCCAGGGAATCCAATTATAACTGTTCAAATTTATGGTCAGACCCTGTCTAATGCCTTAGTTGATCTAGGAGCTGCAATTAATATTTTAACAACCACTACTTGCCAAAAGCTCGGCATTACATCGGTAGAACCCACCTCTACTTTGTTAGAATTGGCTGACCGATCTGTGGTTAGACCAGAGGGTATTCTACAGGATGTCATGGTCTCTGTTGATTCCTGGGAGTATCCAACCGATTTCCTGATAATTAATCCAAAAACCTGACTTGATGGACACCCGCTAATTTTAGGTAGACCTTGGCTTGCCACTGCCGATGCCTACATTGGCTGCCGGCAGGGAAATATGACCATAACCAGAGGACCAAATAGCAAAAATTTAGTTCTATATCCTCCAGCGCAGCCAAGTGTCACAATAATCAAAACTAATAAGCACCCTGTATCATATCTTACTGATAACATCAAATCTCCATTAACTATACAAGAGGCACTTGATTTTAAAGACCAAACAGAAGATGATGCCATTAATAATTTCATTAGTCAAACTGAACCTCGCACACAGTGTCACATGATAGAAGCAGCATTTGATAATGAATTAGAGGAAGATCCTCTGAAAGATACGCATGACCAAACGATACCTGTTACTTCTGTTGCAAATAGTAAAACTGTGGAAATTGCACCAGAAAAGACTTTAAACATCAATGCTAATCTCACACCTGAACAAGAAACTAAGCTCGTCCATCTGTTAACGAAATATCAAGAAGCATTTGCATGGGATTACCCTGATATGAAAGGAATCGATCCCCAATTATGTACACACCACATTTATATAGAAAAAGATGCCAGACCTGTTCGTCAGCCGCAAAGGAGACTTAATCCTCATCTAAAGGATGTGGTAAAAGCTGAACTTCAGAAACTTTTAGATGTCAATTTTATCTATCCTATTTCTGATAGTAAATGGGTCTCTCCGCTTGTGGTGGTACCAAAAAAAGAATGGAAAATGGAGAATCTGTGTGGATTATAGGGAACTAAATAATGCAACACAGAAAGATCATTTTCCTCTCCCATTCATAGACCAAGTATTAGATACTTTAGCAGGGAAGAAATTCTTTTCTTTCCTGGATGGCTTCAGTGGATACAATCAGATTCAGATTGCCCCTGAAGACCAGGATAAAACTACTTTTACTTGTCCATGGGGAACATTTTCCTATCGAGTTCTACCTTTTGGCCTATGTAATGCTCCTGCCACATTTCAAAGGGCTATCCTTAGCATTTTTGCAGATTTAATAAATGATGGACTTGAAGTTTACATGGATGACTTTACACCATATGGAGATGATTTTGATCGAGCCCTAGACACCCTAGAAAAATTCCTACAATGCTGCATTGTTACCAGGCTTTGCTTAAGCCACGAAAAATGTTTCATGATGATGACTGAAGGACTTATCCTAGGACATTATGTTTCGGCAGCCGGCATTCAGGTAGACCCGGCCAAAATCCAAATACTTTTTCTCATTCCCACTCCTACTACTCAAACAGAGGTACGCAACTTTCTTGGATTTTCTGGTTATTATAGACGATTTATAGAACATTATTCGCACATTGCTGCTCCTTTATATGCACTAACTGGTAACGTTGATTTTCTTTGGACAAAAAAATGTGACCGTGCTTTCGAGGATTTAAAGAAGCTCGTATCCACAGCCCCAGTCCTTCGAGGACCAAACTGGGACCTACCGTTCCAGATATCATCTGATGCCTCAGATACAGCTATTGGCGCAGTCCTTGGGCAGGAAGAGGATAAAAAACCATATGCTATCTATTACATTAGCAAAAATTTATCCCCTGCTGAATTAAATTACACTGTTACTGAAAAAGAATTCCTAGTTGTAATACATGCTGTCAATAAGTTTAGACATTATATTACAGGCTATCCTGTTATCTTGTATACAGACCATTCTGCCATAAAATATTTAGCAAATAATCCTGTCACAAATGCCAGAGTAACTAGATGGTTGATTTTATTGCAGGAATTCGACATCACAATCAAGGATCGGCCTGGCAAAGAAAACCCTGTAGCCGATTTTCTTTCGAGAATACCAAAACCAAGCGATGCAGCAGCAGTTGAAGATCAATTTCCGGATGAGCACCTGTTTGCTGTTGCCGTTCAAACACCTTGGTATGCTGATGTTGCCAACTACCTCGCAGTAGGTAAACTACCAAAACATTTAACTCCTAATGAGCGCAAGCAGATTATTCAGAAAAGTTCTCGATTCTCGTGGATTGGGGGCTATTTGTTTCACACAGGAGCAGACATGCATATCAGGCGATGCGTTAGAGAGGATGAAATCTTTGGCATCCTAAAAGCCTGTCACGATGGACCGTGTGGGGGGCACTTCGCTGAGCATAGAACTGGACATAAAGTATTGCAGACAGGATATTACTGGCCTACGATCTTCAAAGATGCGAAGAAGTTTGTCCAAGCCTGTGACAGCTGCCAGCGAGCAGGACGACCTGGTCAAGCTGATGAGATGCCTCTGAAACCACAGTTAGTCATCGAACCATTCGAGCGATGGGATCTTGATTTCGTTGGACCCATCAACCCCTCGTCAAATCAGAAAACATATATCTTGGTGGCAACAGAATATGTCACCAAATGGGTTAAGGCAGAAGCATTGCCAAGAGCCACAGAGGACTCTGTCATACAGTTCCTATTCCATCTATTTGTACGTTATGGCCTTCCCAGGGAAATAATTACAGATGGAGGACCACAATTTGCTGGGAATAGATTAGCTGCAACACTCAACAATTATCACGTCCAGCATAAAATCACTACTCCATATCACCCACAGGCGAATGGGCAGGTAGAAAGTAGCAATAAGATAATAGAATCAATCCTAACGAAAACCATTGCATCACATAGGTGTGATTGGGCTACCCGACTACCTGAAGCACTCTGGGCCTATAGAACCACATGGAGGAGCACCACCGGTTACTCACCTTATCAATTAGTGTTTGGAAAACAGCCCATTTTTCCCATAGAATTCGAAATCCAAACATTACGGACAACACAGGAAGTTGGCCTAGATCTAAGCGAGGCACAAATGAATCGACTACAGCAGATCAATGAATTAGACGAAATTAGGCTCTCTGCACTACAAAATACAGCATTGATTCAACAGCAGTGAGCTAAATGGCATGATGCGCTCATCAAAAACAAAGTCTTCCACGAGGGAGACTGGGCTCTGTTATACGACTCTCGGTTTCAGGACTTCCCTGGGAAACTTCAGACTCGATGGTTGGGACCATACGAAATCCAGAAGGTGCATGACAACGGAACCCTTACTCTAATTACCATTGACGGTTCTAGATATGCATTCAAAGTAAATGGCCACCGAGTTCGTCTCTATCGCAAACCACTCACTCGGGAATCCTTCTGCCAGCAGCTACGCCGAGACACTGATATGGAGATTTTAGGAGAGGAAGAGAAATCTTCCTCACATGTAATTCATTAAGGAATTCATTTCTTTTTACAATTTGTACATAAGTTCTTGTCTTTGAGTCGTTCTTGTACATATGTTTGAATTAAATGTTTTCTTGTCATTTTTGCTGTTCTTTTTCTTTTTCAAAGTTTCGATTTTTGTCGTTCTAAAAAAATGGCATTTGTGTGTTTTTTATGCTGTTGGCTTTGCTTGTTTTGTTGTTCCTTTTCTAAAGGAACAGCATTCTGGATCTCTGCTGTTCCTTTTCCAAAGGACTGGCATTTTTACGTCTTTTGCTGTTCCTTTCCCAAAGGAACAGCATTTTTGGTTACCACTGTTCCTTTTTTTTCAAAAAAACAGCATTCTTTTGTTGTTGTTGTTCCTTTTCAAAGGAACGGCATTTTGAGTGTTTTTATAGTATTTTTATTTTTTCTATTCCTTTTTCAAAGGAACGGCATTTACATTTTTGCTGTTCCTTTTTCTATCATCCGTCGTTGTTTCTTTTTCCAAAGGAACACCACTAGCATACTTTTGCTCTCCTTGTGAAACAGCTTATTCCTTTTGCTGATCTAAATTGAGGATGCTTCTTGCCCATATTCTTTCAAGTCTTTAAGATACAGCTATGTACTTGTGCAATGAATATAAAATCACAACATACCGAAATCTGCAAACCATAAATCGCTATATTTATAAGGCTCTGCATTAGTAAGAGGCCAAAAGGAAGGACATACTTATTTCTTATCTTTTGTTGTCATTGTTTTACTAATTTTTCCCTGATTGGTTATCTTTATCATGTTGATCCCTTTAACCCTCTTTGATTATTATTTAGGAATAAGAGAAAAGGGCTTATATCTTCCTATTGAGATGATAAGACTTCTTCCACCATTCCTACTCTTAAGGAGTGTTGAACCACCCTTTGTGTATAAATAAGGAAAAGTACTCTATGAAAAAAAATATCTGAACATGATATGTGAGATGTCAAATGCAGGATAGGGGGTCTCATCGAGAGCCAGCCTACCATGATCATGAGGATGGAAGTGAAGTGGCATTCCCATTCTGGCCACCACACCAGGGATATGGTCCAAAAGGTATATCAAATAAACAAACCTTGGAACAGGAGGTCTCATTACGAGCCGGCCTGCCCACGTTTCGCTCCTTCCTCATGAATGGCATTATGGTTAACTGGTCACCAAGCCAGCATAATGGTCTACATTTTGACATAACAACATTCCCAAGTATACACACACGATCATGGTTCCAAGGGTGAAAAAACAACTCTGCCAAGGTTATGGACACCTGTCGGCAGCAGAGCACTGTTAATGGTATTGAAGTCACCTTGGTTACACCAATGGGTAAGATACTAATACTCTTTTGTTTCTTATATCCTAGGAACTAATCATATATTATTTCCCGATTTATACATCACATGAACATTTATCATCACCAATCATGGCAAAGGAAGTGACCATGACCACTTGAGATTTGGCAAGTACGACAGATGTCCTACCCACCAGCCTCATATCATAACACAGCAGCCTCTTATGTAATACGCGATCAATTCTCCGCCTCGATTTCGGTAATTCGTTGTCCTTCTAAATATGGCATAATTCCATATGTTGTTCCTTTCTGACTCGGTTGCAGATCGGGTGCCGCTCCTTTATTTGCCGGCTGGGACAGCCTATCACATTGCGGGGGGGGAGGTTAACCTCATTATTCCCTGAATTACGTGTCAGCTCACTATTCGGGAAAGATAGTGTACGACGGTATGGCATGGCTTAACGACATGGCATTTCTATTTTTACACAAGTTGCTGTTCATAATCCATTTCTGTTGCATTGTTGCATACTCTGTGTTTTTTTCTCGAAATCTTGCGATTATTACCCTCTCTGTGTTTCAAACAACACAAGTAGTTGTTGTTCCTTTGAGAATCCACAGTGAAACCATGGGAGGAAGGGAAATTCGAAGCGAACCTCAGAAGTTGACAATCTCCGCTGCTGCCCGGGAGATCCTGGAAAGAGCAGGATGGTTGAATTATCTCAGTCGCCTGCAGGAGTCTAATGAAACAGTAGCGATGGAATTTTTGCAGAACCTGCAGGATGATCACTCCACAGTAAGGGGGAAGCGGATAGCAGTCACCGACGATATAATTGCAGAAGTTTCGGGACTGCCAGCCACCGGACCAGTATGGACATTAAAGAAGGAAAGATTACAGAAGATCATGGAAATTTTCCAGGACGAAGGTCAGAGCTTAACAATTAAGGGGAAGGGCATTCTGCCAGCAACGCTAGGAGAACCCTGGACGGAATTAGCAAGAACAGTGCAGAGCTACATCACCTGCGAAGGGAGGAAAGACGTGGTAAGACCACGACATCTTAAACTCTTAGCTGTTTTAAAGCAGAAATGCTCTGTAAATCTACCTGCACTTCTGAATTCATTACTACATGATGCTGCACGAAGCATAAAAAAGGCACAGCATGTAGAGTCAGTCGTCAGTCACCATGGGTTAATACGATTAGTAGTTAGTCATAGTCTCACCCAGCAGCAGAGCAGCTAGGAAGAGCTGATTGTAATGATTAAGGGGGGATTGACAACACCATCCCCAAAACGTAAACATCCTACAAGCACACCAGAACGTCCGGAAAAACACGGAGAATTAGTAAAACAAAAACATGTTGCTAGTGCATCAGAACGACCAGAGATACACCAGGAATCGGCAAAGCGCAAGCATGCCATCGATCCACCCGAACAGCCAGAGAAGCCCAGAAAATCAGCCCGGTTAGCTCGGATGCGAGGAAGGCTAGAGAAGCCCAGAAAATGAGCCCGGTTACCTAGGATGCGAGGAAGGATAGAAAAGCCCAGAAAATCAGCCCGATTAGCTCGGATGCGAGGAAGGCTGGAAAAGCTCCAGGAAGGCACCAGCCAACCAGTGGTAATTGAGGACGAGCAATCCGAAGAGGAAAATGAGGAAGCAGCCGAGCATTCGGAAACAGAAATAGAAGCAGAAGCTGAACAGGAGGAGGAAATGGGACAGCAGGGAGGTAGCCCATTACAAGACCCAATGGGAGAAGATGAATTGG
Organism: Pinus albicaulis; assembly: GCA_034641835.2. Taxonomy (NCBI): domain Eukaryota; kingdom Viridiplantae; phylum Streptophyta; class Pinopsida; order Pinales; family Pinaceae; genus Pinus; species Pinus albicaulis. The sequence goes on along the minus strand of JAXQQM020079523.1, from coordinate 26,585 downwards.
CCGCAGTCCTGGCCAATATGGGTAAGTATGGCCAACCTTCTAGTCCGGTAGACCTCCATGACAAACCCCAAGAAGAAAACGCATCTGAAAAATCACATGCAGTAGAGGCAGAAAAAGGAAATCTGCCTGTTCATGATGAAGAGGAGATAAGAGATACTGAACGGGAACAATCTGTTCCCAAGACACCAGAGGAAATTCCAGAGGGAGTAGGAGCAGAAAAAGCAGTTGCCCAGGAAGAGACAGAACCAGTCAAGGTTCCTACCCCAGAACAGCCAGAGCAGAACAGCGAGGAAGCACCCCAAGAGAAAGATCCAGAAACTAGTCATGGTCCAAACCGCAGCAGACAGCCTGCTTTTCCTTCTAATGAAACGCTGGAAATTAAGAAATTGCGAATGGAACGGCAGAAATTATTGAATACAATAACCCAGCTCAGACAGCAAATTAGAATTCTGAAAGCAAACCAGAGGGTAAGAAAGACCGGAGGGAAGAAAAAGAGGGCCAACAATCGCCCTGTTGTTCAAAACCCTACTGAAAATCCAGCTGTCGTTCCAACCGATGTTGAGGAACAGCAACAGACTGATATTCGCGTTAAAATAGAAAGGGATGATATGAGGACCAGCGACAAGAAAATCCAGACAGAGGCACCACCCTCAGGGGTAATAAGGGTTCTGAACTCCAAACAGCATAATAAGAAAGTTCAGGTAAAACTCTCGGCCTCCACTGACCTATGGAAAAAAGATCCGAAGACAAAAACCTTGCATAAGATGATGAAGCAAGCCCAGCAAGAAGCCGAACAACTTAGAGAGCAAACGGTCCCCCGAGAAAAATATGAAGAGTTACAGCAGCAACTAAGGGACGTCAATCAATCCAAAAGCCAGACCTTTGAAGGGTGGCGAAAGGAACAAGAGGAAGTTGCACAGGTAACCCGTAGACTAGATACTGTTATCAAGCAGATGAATACCTTGTGTTCTTTATACAATGACGTTTTAGCATGTAGGGCCCCTGCTAAAAACTATGCTCTATTTTTATTAGAACGGTATTTACAATTAAAAATAAAAGCTGTTAAAGCAGGCGCCCCTATACAAATCAACACTGTCAATGACTTTATAGACTGTTGTAAGCATTATGGAGTGAAGGTCCAGAGATTGTTGTGTGAACTTTATTTGCATGACCTTGTGCTAGATCAGGAGACTGAGTTGAACCCTGGCCCTTTTGTTGGAGACATCCAATTACAAGCATTCATTTCATTCGGGGTTAATCAGATTAAGTGGCTCAAAGCCTATGATACTTTCCAGAGTCGGGAAAATGGCCTAGATTTACGGGTAAGGGCTGAGCCTAGGAACCCAGTGCAGTTGTGGAAAGCTCATAGAAACCTCATAAGGACTCCGGGTGTCATTGAAACGTTAGGACCCATGCATGAGGCACTCATTCGATAGAGTTTAGAATATTTTCTTTCCATCAAAGACCTCGCCATTGATGCAGCCAAATTTCGGTACCGAATCTCTAATCCAAACATCCAGCTCAGGGAACCATTTAAGTATGAGAATTTTGAATTAGCTTCCAACCGTTTGAACCTCTATGGCGAGAGCATTTTGAAAGCAGGGCCATCCTGGTTAGGATATAGATTTCACACTCCAATTATTTGGCACCCTGCACCCGGATACCAGGCCCTGTATGAGATGCCTGAGGGGAAAACAGGTCAGTTCTTTGACTATCTAATCACTCATCATGGTTGTAGGCCTCCGCATGAGACTCCTTCTCCAGCATATTCTCTCACTGCCTTGCATGTCAACTACAATGTTTTCATGAGGACATGAAACAAGGTAAGCAGGGGGTGTGTGGAGTACTAAAAAGGTATGCTTTTGATGATTATTTCAGTGGCTTTTTAGTAGAATTTGTAAACCTTTTTGCATCATGAATTTGGAAAATAATAAAGAATTATAACAAAACATGTGAGAATTGATATGCAAGACTTAACCGCTGATAATGGTTATTTTATGTGCAGGAAAAGGAGAAAATGAGGGGTTGTCGTTCCAAAGGAAAGGACAAAGTCGAGATAACTGATGTCCCTCTGAAGGAGAACCGAATGCAAACAAGGCTAAACAGATCAAAGCAAATCGGCCCGGAAAAGGAGGAGAAGACACCAGCTCGGCGCAAAAGAAAAGAAAGAATAAAGGATTAACAGTTTGGCGAATCCTGAGGGATCGCTGCTTTATTTATCTTATCACTTGGACATCTCCGCCGTCACCTTTATATAAAGGGACAGCACTGTTAGCTATAGGATACGTTTTTATGTAATTTTTTGTTAAACATCAGCTCTGATTATTAAGTCTCGTTGAGAACTGGTTCATTGTATTTTTGTCCGATGCATTAATATAAGCTTGGTGATTATCTCATCTCTGCGTCTGGATTAACTTAAGGCGGTGTACCCTTGGAGGCTAAGGGCCCGACCCCGGAGGACACTTGCTTCTGTATCACTACGATTTGATTTACGCGTGGTTTGTTTATCGTTGTTATTTGGTAATCTGATATGCTTTATAAATTGATATTATATGCTCTGTTAAGATTAAATCATTGAGGTTTTTACAGATAGAATCGTGTATTGACTCTGCATCAAGTTATTAATCCTTTCAGAGTTAATTGCATGTTATTAGTCTTAACCGAATATTCTTATTGTTCTGTTATAGAGCTTTTATATTGGACATTCATGTCATAGATTCGTTTGAAGTAGTGTTCTTCATGATTATTGGATTCAGAGATAATACTGTTCTGTTTGGGAGCACAGTTGAATCCCTGTTAATTAAGATTACTATTTCAGCGTGTTGTGTGCGTATATGATTTACTAGAGCTGTTCCATAATTTGTCAATAGTTAATGTTGTTCCATTAGTGTGTTTTGCGTGATTTTCCTTAAGAGTGAAAGATTGTTATTTGATTGCAAAGAGTGTATTTGGGTTAATAGATTAAGTTTGGTTACGACTCGCGAGACTTAGTTGTTTGATTGCTGTTCCATTTTAGAATTACTGTTCCATTCCAGATTTGTTGTTCAATTCTTTATTTGCTGTTCCATTTACTCGCATTTGTTCTTTTGGTGTGAGAGACGATCTAAGGCTGTAGTGAGCTTTGGCATTCACTGTCTAGCTCCCAGACCCATGGTCTATGCTCTAATTTCCTTTCCATCAGTTTCCCAAGGGATGGGTTATCGCTACCGAACCCTTGACTGATAAGCTGCCTAGTTTTCTGAATGTGTGATTTATTCTTTTGAAGTAATTTAGTTACAGACAAGCATCCGTTTACTCTTGTAAAACTGCTAACTATAGAATATTAGCATTACTACGACAAGTAATGCTTCATTTACTTGAGACACTCTTTGGAATAACAAAAACGCTCCGGATTGACATATTAATGTGAGGTAATTAGAGGTGAAAGAGACCCTTTTATAGCTCTACACATTGAGTCATAGTAGAGCCTTCTGAAGGCTTAATGGGTGTTGAATTATTTTTAGGGGCAATTTTAGAATCCAATATTGATATCTATTCTACAAGATTCCCTTGGAATCAATTCAACTTGATTCTTCAAACAAGACTTATGCAATTCGGAAAAAAAAATACACACCTTTTACTAGCTTTTAGGAGATCGATATTGAAATTGAATTATCTCTGTAATTGAAAATCTTAGATATCTAAAATTCAGCCCTATAGTAGCCCTCTGAAGCTTCTTTCAAATGCCACAGGTCTGACCTGATTTTGATTCTCCAAGACAAAGTTGTGTCCAATCTCCCACAATGACCTAATTCTGGGCCCAGTTCGGTAGAAGGCTTCTCACAGACTTGCCACGTGTCAACTGTTTGCTCCTTTGGCTCACGAAATTTATAGATAGAAAACTACGTGCAATTGTACTTCTAGTCACCTTTTACCCACAGAATTCCAATCCGATGTCAGGGCGAGAGTTATGAATATTTCCACGATCACATATTTAAGATGAAGTCGGGAGCACGAAAGACCTGCTTTCACGAGATCATATCTCCGAAAATGTTTTGAAACAAGCTCTGAAATCTCTGAAATTGTGGAACGATGTTCCTCGGGATGTCAACTTAGCACTCTAAAAATTTCAGCCACGAAACATCGTGAAAAATAGTTATAAACATTTCGTGACCTTTTTAAGTGAAATTCGGGAACCTACAAAATCCCAACCCTAACTTCCAGAGATCATATCTCCGAAAATATTTCGAACCAAGCTATGAAATTTTGTGAAGATGTTCCTCAGGATTTTCTCTTCGCACTCTAAAAATTTTAGCTTCTGAATCTTCGTATAAAAAACATTATAGCGAAAAATCCACGATGACCTATTTGGAGCAGTGAAACCCTAGAATCCAAAGCTCTGATACCAAATGTTGTGAAACCAACTCCAAAAATAAAATAAAAGAGATATCAATGCCTTAGAAATAAGCCACTTTGAGGGGGAAACCTCCAATACATTACATGAATAGACAATTCTTGGGCCAGATACAAATTACAAAACCTCCTTTCTATATATAGGAGTCCATGGGGCCAAAATGTAATCCTAGCCGACCTAAAAATAATAATTTAAGGGCACAATAATAACAATATGGGGGTTACAGGGGTACAATAATAACAATAAGTGGGCTACACTAACAACAATAAGGGACTATACTAGTAATATAGGGACCTAACATTTGATTAGACATAACAAGTTTGGAAACATATGGTTGAATTGTTGGCTAACTGCTAGCAGAACCAATCACACCATCACCGACATGCGAGCCCTTACCAGATGGAGGAGGAGCAACAATGAAATTCAGTCACAGTGCATTTATAATATTTTCATAGAGTGTGCCAGACTGAGTATAAATCAAATCCAAATACTAGGCATGAGAAATTACTTTTTCTTCAGTGACAACACTGCCTTTAGACACGTCCTCGATGATAGATGGAAATAAGGATTTTATAAACCACTCAACTAAAATTTGATCCAGAGCAAAGGTTTTAACCATTCGATGATGACGATGCCACTCATGTATATGATCTGATATGTCAGTAGCAATCGTTTGTTTAAATTTGGTCAAAATTTCTGCTCCAGTTTCATATCTAATGTGTGACTAGAAGTGGGTTAGAAAATTAGTGGCTAAAGCCGTGAAGTTATTGAAAGAAGCTTGTGTTAATTCAATACACCACTTTTCAATTGGACCAGTAAGCGTTTGCTGGAAAATATGGAGTCTAACAGAATCATCATTCAAGGATTTTTAGGAACACCATAAATTATAATTCATAATGTGTGTAGATGGATCTTCTCTAGAGTTTCCATTGAATTTTGGAATATCAGAGGGTAATTTATGAGGAATCACTGGCCACCAAGATAAATAATGAATGGGATCATTAGTGAGTTGGTTTAAATTGGATAACTCAAGTGTTTCAACAAACCACAACTATTAGTTTATATCAAGTTGTGCGTAACTAGTGTAATATGGAATTGCCTGGGCAATAGGCTGTTATGAACTAGCATAAGGAATCTACTGCTGGTGACCCTGATAAGGGTAATTTTGTTGACCAAACCTTTCATAGGCCTATTGACCAAAACCTTGATAAGCTTGGTGTTGACAAATTCTAGCATAGGTTTGTTAACCAAGTTAAGGATAGGTTTGATACTGTTGGAATTGTTTTTGTGGTTGTGATAGAGGAGGAGGTTGTGGCTTCCATGAGATTTGATAATATAGTTGTTGTTCGCCAGGATTATAACCCAAACTAGAATAGGTTGGACCAGGTTATGAATAAAAGGGACTAGTAGAAGCCTATGACATCCCATACAAGGGTAAATTGGCTTGTGGTTGTGAAATTCCTGATACAAACGGTTGTTGTAAATTAGCCTGGGGAGCCGGAGTCTGAAGACCCGAAACTTGAGGGTCAAGGGTTTAAGGACCCACTTGAGCTGAGCTATAGCTAAATGAGGTTGTAAATATGGTAAGGAAGTAATAACAAACTTAGTAGGTACAGATGGAATAGGTTGAACTGGTTGATATAAGTACACAATTGTTTTCGTTTGAACATGAAAGGTAGGCTTCCACTGACAAATAAGCATTCCAGCATAATATTTACCTAAAAATGATAGAGTTCACTTCCATATTGGGTAACCATGGGTTGCCCCCCAGCATATGGATTATAAGAAGTTTGAGCATACTGACCTTCATATGGTGGGAGTCTAGTGGAAACTGGATAAGATGGATGGTAATTGAATGGACCAACCTGATATTGAGCTAAATATTTAAATAAAGAATCAAGTTGCTCAGTACTTGTAAGATAGGAACTAGATAAAATTCCATATGACGACATGGGCGAATTCCATGGACTAGAGGAGGCACCAAAGTTGGTTCCAAATAAGGAGTGCTAACCCGGTGGGACAGACGAACCACCATAAAGATGAGACTCAGGTGTCATAGTAAACATCGAAGAGGTAGAAAATATATATGTAGTTGCAACTGTAACAGTTGGTACAGTGTGGGATTTTGTCTCATCCATGGTTAAATGACTAAGTAAATACCGTGAAGAATCTACAGGAACTTGAAATTGAGCAGGATCAATAGGAGCAGTGTAGGTCAAAGGAGGAAAATACGGGTAAAGATGAAGGCCTAACCCAAAATGAGTTGGAGTTTTTGGGGGTACCTCTTCCTGAGGTTCATCCTCAATTGAAATCAAACTAGGTGGAAGTACTTTTCCATCAGGCCTGAGATAAATTTCAAGCGGTTGGCTCTGCTGTAAAGAGGAAGGCTCAATAGTTACAGATGACTGAGGATGAGTTGTTTGATTGTCTTGTGACATGGGAAAAACTTCTTATCGTTCAACTTTGGGATCATTATGTTTTGGTAAAAGAAAAACAGTTTCTAGATCGTCTTCCAGTTGAGAAACTGCGGGTTTTGTATTTATCGTTTCACAAATTCAATGTCAATGTCCTCAAGTAACTGTGAGGGTTTCGTCTTGATGGTAGTAGAAAAATCAGGATCGGTACAAATGACTCGAGACTTGGTACTCAAAGGACCAGATGAATCTGGTAAACTATATGAAGATGAAGCACCAAAGTTTCCAAAGGTACTAGACTCAGTAGGACGAGCTCGCCTTTGCTGACTAGGTGTATCTTCTGTCGGTAAAGGTGGTTTATTCACTGTCCTATGCAAATGACGGGGAAAGGGTTGATCTTAGTCCAGGATTTCTAATTGATTTTATTAAAAAATAAAAATAAAAAAAAGAGAGGGTAGTGTTAGGCAAAAGGATTACAAAGCAACCTTGAACTACAATATACCACCCCAGTAAACCAAGGACTTACATATGTGCATGTAATCTATCTGACTGCTATGTTCAGTGTATCAAAGTCCACAAGGCAGCCAACTCGGGTACTGATGGATGGTAAGAAACCTAATTTTTTCCTCCCAGATATACTCGATGGTACATGGAGGCCCAATTCATGTTAGATCTGTCTAATGTGAAACTACATAGTGAGAGCATCCCCATATACTTTTCATACAAGAACACCACCCGATATACTCAAGGTATGTGGACAAGCTCTGATACACTTACATACGTGGTATGAGGTATAACACTCTTAATTTATCACAAACAATTAACGACAACTGCTATGTTTTATAACGCTAGAACACGTCTCTAGCCTAGACCTATAAATTTTATTGTTAAGTGACAATGCTCCCTTAAGTTAATTGAGATAAATTTTAAATTGATCTTGCTTAGATATTTTCCTTTGAAGTTCACCGCGTGATGTATTCTAAATTCCTAGAATGCAACAAGGATGATAAGAATTTGTTTTAATTCAATTTTGACAATGAAAACCTTAGCTACAAGGGATAGAGCAATCAAATTGTAAGCAATCAACAATGAGCACATCTAAATGCAAATTCCATAACTATTCCTATACAACACCCACAAACCATATATGCAAATGCATGTATTTATTTTTTAATTTATTTTAAGTGTGAATGAATGAAAAGTAAACAAAGATGCACAAACAATCAATCAATACTTTCCTGATAAACGAAGACTAGTACACAATTCCTCTTTCGAAGATAAAGAACTAATCAAATGTAAATTTAAAATTTGGAGCTATTTAGAAAATGAGAAAGAAAACAAGAAGAAACATTGAACGAACAAACACCCAAAGTAAGAAATAATAGCAAAAGAAATCTGGACTCTAGAGGCAATCAGACACTTGAAAACTCAGCAAACAAGACAATGAACTAGATGGTAAAAGACAAAAATATGATGAATTTTGGTTGGTCAGAGGAGCAACATACCCCTGAGTGGGAGGCAGTGTGTTGCAGAGCACTGTCTCCAACCCAACAATGCTTTTTTGAGCACTATTTCAAGACCAACAGTGCATTTCAAGACCAACAGTGTGTTGGTGCCAGAGGAATCTCAAAATAGGTAAGAAAACACACTTATTTCACCAAAACACATTCAAATAACTATAATGAAGCAAGTAAAGTCTACTAGAGGATGAAAAACAAGGATAAAACCACCAAGGATGATCAATCGTTCCCCAGTATGTTCGCCAATTTTTTTTACGGAAATCAAACATATGAATATATATGTTTCCCTAAGTGTGGTGGACGCACTTAGAACAAAAAATGAAAGACACTTGACCTTTTCCTTAAGATAAAAAAAAAAGGGAAGAAAACCTACTTGTGATCCTTCACTGTTATCCGTCGCCCTTTTGTTGCTCCTGTCGCTCCCAATTTAACTAAAATCATTTCATTGGTACCAGCAATTACTAACACAAGACAGAAAATGACATAAAGGAATACGATATATTCATCTTAATCAAATTGAATCTATTGCATTTGAAAATACATATATAAAATCATGAACACATGTATTGGGAAAAGAAAAAATCACATAAGCAGCATTACTCTAGCAACATAACATTACTTGCAAACAATACCTCAAAGAGCTATAATCTTACCACCATAACACTACAAAAATCAAGCTCCTTTTGTACTATGATCAGTGCTCAATTTATAGGAAATGAGAGTAGTTTGGAATTAATTGGTCATTGAATGGATTTTCCATAAATGGATGAGGGAGTTTCCTTGTTTAATGGGATAATACGATAAGGGATTTAATGGCTCCATGGTGTTCATATTCGAGGTTATCATATATCATGATTGTTGGAACCACTTCTAGAAGCCACTAGAAAGTGGGAAGATTCTCAGAATCATTTGAACAATTCGCTCAAAGTCAAACAACACACTATTAAATGGGCCTAGGTGCTCTGCAATGCTGCTTTTCATGGGATTAGGTGCTTTGCAATGCACTTACTGCAGTCTAGGGGTGCATTGGTGGCTCAATGGAGCATTTCAGCTAGACTTCAAACGGTGAAACCTTCATGGATAAAAACTAGCAATGTGATGACTTGTTTAAGGCTAGTAGAAATTGATTTAGGGTATGATAAAACATTTTTGTATTGATCTGAGTTTCTGGAGTGATGCCCAAATTGACCTATAACACATAGAATATTCCCTACATGAATATTCTAGAGAATATTCCTTAAGAATATTCTTCTCAAACTCCATGCCCGTAATAAGGTTCTGACACCTATTTCAAATGGTTCAGGTTCCAACCTATAACGCACACCTCCCCTCAAATCTACCCACTTTCACTAGCTTACCCAGGGTAAACAAGAGATGAGGGGTAGTTATGACCAACCTCAACCTCCTAGGTGACCTTAAGGAAATGGAGTCGACAAAAAAATTTACTGACTTCCTTCAGGTGCTACATGACCCTCCAAGAGTAACCCCACCCCTCTAGGTGTCCATCCCCTGATCCAACCTAAATTTTCCTAAGTTTTACCCCTAGTCTCTCCCTTTCCAAGGCATTAGTGCGATTGGAACCTTCCAGTCGCATGCATAATCATGCATCAACGCGACTCTGGACTTTTTCACTCAGTGTTGTCCCACGATTGCATATTTTAAGGCTAGATTCCATGGTTGGGGCTAGAAATCTGCCCAGAAATCAATGTAACTTTAATAATTCATGAATTAGACAAGGACTATTCTTGTAAAATAAAAACTAACCCTAGGACTAGACCTGACCATCCCCAATCGGGATTGAAATTCTATCAAACACTTGGAAACAATGCAATCTACAGGTCCTGAATATAATATTGAGAATAAGGGACTGGAAATTCATATGAAACTTATCAAGGAGGATCACCAAACTCTCACATTAGTTTTCTTAACACTAAATAGGTCTGGCATCCATTATTCTTTTAGTTACAAGTAAAAACATGAAATGAACCATGACTAGACCAATCGCATAACCATGCTTATAAGTAGCATGTAACCATAGAACTAAACATAATATAACAACCATTAAAGCCACATAAATACAAGTACAAAATCAAGATAACTTAGCTTTAATTAAACATAGGAAAGAGCTGACCATGTTCGAGACTTCCACGTACCACCCAACCATAGACATGGTTGAACCAAATATTTCTTTCATCTAGTCACCCTATGCCATATTCCAATCATGAATATGGGATCTCATGGATAAATCAATCCAAAAGAAACCAAGGGAATATAGAGCTTAAAACAGGTCCACCCTCACCATAACGTGATCTTACCTAAACCAGCACTGGGATCAAAAAATTGAAATGAGCTTGGAACTCCTCTAGATCTCATTCTGATCGTTGTGGAATATTTTGTCTCCTTTATATATGCTTTACCTCAATCCAAATTGGATCAATAGGCCTCTATTAATACACCACTCTTAGGCTTTACCATTTATCCCCCCAAAACTAGTCAACAGATTCCTAGGCCTTTGGGAAGGAACTTGAGACCACCTCTGCCCCAAATTTTTAAACCATCCAGTAATTCCAAAGCTCAAAACCAATAATAATCGCATCACACCATCTCTATCTGGAAAAAGGAAAGGAAAGGATGAAAAACATTGTCAAAACCCAACGAAACCATTCCACCGACAACAAAAGAACCAAGCACCAACATGCACATACCATGCATCTCAAAACCAGCTAGGAAATCATACATGAAATTGATTACCTACAAGTATTCCTGTTGAATATTCTTAATCCTGCTCTTCCTTTCTTGATCTTTTCTTTCATTTCCTTTCCTTATCCTTCTTGTGCTTTCTTGATCTCTTTCTCCTCTTTGTGCTCTTCTCCTATCTGAGTGTAATTCTAAAAATGAACTGAAAAAAGGATACCAACTAATTGTCTGAGATATTTTTATCATTCATGCCTCTAATTACTTCAATTTTCCATTATTTTCCTTCAACTTCCTCCTCACATGCAACCTGAGACCTTTCACCTTCATTCGCTCCTAATTTCCATTATTTTCATAAATAGATGTGCCAAAAATAGTTTTTTCCTTTTCAAATCCTTTTCCAATTTCCCCTTAGCCATAAACATATCCAGTGATGCCCATTAGGATACATTTTCCCAACATTTAGCTTGGAATAATAGTCCCTTAACCGTGGTCTTATTTTTTAATCTAGGTGGATATTGGTGGCCACTCGCCTATTCAACCTAGACTCTGAGTTGATTTCATCATTTTTATTGTTTATAGCAACATTTAATATTTTTAGCAGTTTTCCAAGTCCTGAACTTCATGAGAAATTTTGACCCCCTTAACGGTGTTTTTTTAGGTCCGTAGAAATCTTACAGCAGCATGCAAGGGGCATAAAATCCTATATTACTTAGAGAGATCTTTCTGACAAGGTATAGTACACACCAAACATATATAATATGACCAATTTATGACCCACGGAAGTTGGTTGCCCAACTAACCCCAACGAGGCCCATAAAATCTTGGTGTTCCATCTCCTAGGTTAATGTTTTGGTTTTTTAGGGTTATCCCTTGTTGTTCAATAATAAAAAGGCCCTTGATCCTTATTTTAACATGGTTCATAGGCATGTAGCCGCCACATCACTTCTCAAAGATAAGCTACCATCACCCGAGCTAGTTTATTTCCATTATGCATGTAAGCATATTTCATTTCTTTGAAATTAATGCAATGAAGTTTTATTTTTGTTGCACCTATGTGTTTATATTTATATATGTATTCTATTGTGTTCCTGCATAATTTCAGATCAGTGGTATTAGAGTGGTCTGCTCTGTCTCGATTTTTCTTTGCATGTCCCCAACGAGGTGAGGGTATAAGGATTTAGGGCTCAATATAGTTGAACCTTTGCAATATCAGCCTCTGAAACCCTGATAACCTCCCATGGGGGAAGAAAAGAAAGACTGGGGAGTAGGTGATCCTCTCAAAATATTGATCTAGGAAACCCTCCATAAACAAAGGAAACGTGATGATGGATAATTTTTTCCCAGATCCTTCGACGACTACCCAGACACAATGCATGTTCATCTAGCAGCCACCATGGAGGTGCCATGCATTTTAAGGTACAATATGACTTTGAAATTCCAATATTTGAAGGCTAGATATATGTGGATGTTCTAGATAAATGGTTAAATCTATTGGAATAATAATTTTTAGTTCATGACTTCTCCAACCGGGAAGGAATTACTTTTGCACTTCTAAAATATGCCCCCCATGTGAAGGACTGGTGGGAAACATACTATGAGAAAAAAAACGAGGGGGAACCCTCATTGTTCTCAACCACACCCACTTGGAATTCTTTCTGAGACACCATCAAGGAAAAATATTACCCTGCCGGAAACCACGAATATAAATACATAAAATGGAGCTTGTTGCGAGAGGTAAGGGACCAAGATGTGTCGAAGTTCACAAATGGTTTTCATTCCATTCACATGAAGCTGAGAATCAAGGATTTTGAGTGCCATTTGGTACTCAAATTTCACATTTTTTTTCATAAGTACATCCAAGACAAAATGAAGTTTCTGGAAATATCCTTGCTTTGTTCCATCTATCGATATGTTTTCAAGATCGAGCAGAAGTTTAAACAAAAGAAGTGGGACTTTGGATATCCAAAGTCGAAGCAAGGGAAAGGTGCCCCCAAACATCAGAACAAAGGAAAAATCCAAGGTAGGGAGATTCAGGAAAACCCATCAAAGACGCAAGAAACGAACAACACCACAAAGAAAAATAAGGACATGGGAAAGTGGTGTGAGTTCCATAAGAGCTCCACTCACAACACGAGTGAGTTTTGAGATAAGTAGTCACTGGTGGCCGAGCTGAAGGCTTCTGAATCATATTCATGCTATGGCTATGAGTAAAAACCTGATAAGGGGAATGAACAAGGGAAGCATATTATTGAGGTGAATCCTAGTGCCACCATTTCCACCATCAATATCCAAAAGGATGAGCTTGGAGATCCAGGGTAGGGGAAATTCCTCTTCCACTAACAGAAGTGGGTGAAGGGTTTTCTGCTGCAGTTCATTGTCGATAACAGGAGCCAAAAGAACCTTATTTCAGAAGAGGTTGTGAAGAAAATATGCCTACCAACCACAACACACCCACAACCATACACCATTGAGTAGCTTCACCAAAGACTTGATCTCTACATCAGCCAACAATATCGCCTCCCCTAAAACATCAAGCCCTTCGAAAATGAGGTATTGTGTGATTTTCTTCTATCAAATTTTTTGCTGTATTGTTAGGCCAACCACACTTTTGTAAGCGACATGTTGTGTATGAATCTAGGCCTCACACTGTTTTATTACTTTGGGTAATAATTTGTATAGGATACCAGAGGTAGCACTGCCTACTGTCATCTCATTGATCACTGCGAAGAGATGTAGTAAGATCATCTCCCGGAATGGGAAATTCGTCTTCCTTATGATTCACCCTCAGGGCCAAAAGTATATTTTGGCCACGGCCTCCATACAGTTCTCCTCCACATAGAAACAACAAATGTACAAGATTGTGGAGGATTACAGTGACATATTCACCTCTCCCGTAGGGGTACTTCTACACTATTCGATCAAGCACTCCCTTGATCTGACCTGGAGTGCATCACTACCCATTGGACTAATCTACCAAAATTATTTTCTAGAGAATGATGAAATCAATAGGAAGATTTAGTTGTTTCTGTGGAAATGGCACATTAGGCCAATTTCATCACCCTGTGGGAGCTTGATCATGTTGGTACAGAGGAAGGATGGGACTTGGATACTTTGTATTAAATATCAGGCGTTGAACAAGATCACAGCCCCGAATAAGTATCTAATTTCATAGATTGATGACCTGTTGGAGCAACTCAAGGAGGCCAAATATTTTAGCAAGATTGACTCGAAGTACGATTATCACCAATTATCAATCAAACCCTCTGACATGTGGAATACTACCTTCAAATCCAAGGAGGTCCTTTTTGAATGGTTGGTCATGCCTGTCGAGTTGAAAAATGCCCCCACAACCTTCATGAGGATGATGGATGACATATTACGACCTTTCACCAACTCATGTGTGGCAGTGTATTTATATGACATCATGATCTTCAACCAAAGTTGGGAAGAGCACCTCCACCACATTCGACAGTTCCTCCAAACATTGTGACAACACAAGCTGTGTGCCAATTTGGAGAAATGCACTTTTGGCATGACCCAGGTTCAATATCTGGGTTACATCATTAATGAGCAGGGTGTGCATGTGGACCCAGCCAAAATATAGGTCATTTGGGATTGGCCAACCCCAACCACTCTAACAAAGCTCTACATCTTTCTGGGTGTTTCCAACTTCTACCACAAGTTCATGTTGGGCTTCTCTAATATCAATTCGCCTTTCATTCAAGTCACCAAGGGAGGGGCAGAAGAAAATTTAATTTGGTCTGAATAAAAATAGAATTCGTTCACCAATTTGAAGCATTGACTCTACTCTACACCGTTTCTCGCATTACCAAAGCTGCAGCAACCATTTGAGATCGAAAAAAATGTCTCCAACTATGCTATTGGTGTAGTTGTTACTCAGTAGGGGCATCCAGTGGCATATCATAGTGAGACGCTTTTAGACACTGTCTGAAATCATCCCACCTATGAAAAATATATGTATTCCATTGTGTAGGCATGGAAAAAATGGTAGCATTACATTATGTGGAAGATTACGTTCATCAACACAGACCACCATCCCCTGCAGTTCATACATACACAAAGGAAGTTTCAAAACGATCGCCATAAAAAATGGTCCACATACCTGAGACAGTTCCATATGAACATTAAGTATAAGAAGGGAAACACCAACAATTTTGCAAAGTGCCTTAGCTGATCGCCGGTCATAGCACTGACCACTGTGGTCGACTCTCGCGGGCACGAGACTTTGGGGTGACTAACTCTTTACAAGGGTGATGTAGAATTCGACAACACATACCAGACACTCTTGTATGGCAAGAAAGTTCCAAATTATCACCTCTAGGATGCCCTATCATGCCACTTAGGACACCTTTGTGTTCCTTCAAAGGAGCATTCCAAGATGATTTTGGAAGTGCACTATAGCTAGATCGTTGGAAATTTTGAGGTATATAAAATAGTGGTAGTACTGCAAAAGTATTTTCAATGGCCGGAACTTTGAAAATATGTTGGGAATTACATCATATCCTACACTGCCTATGCCATTTCCAAGCCAACCATCGAGAAGGATGGCCTATATACTCCTCTTCCTACTCTTATTCAAACTTGGGAATCCATCTCCATGGATTACATTTCAGGCCTTCCCTCTACTAAGCATGGAAATGATTGTGTTTTCACGGTCATTGACAGATTCTCTAAGATGTCCATTCTGGTGGCCTACAAGAAGAGTATCACAAAAAAATCCACTGCTAAACTCTTCTTTGAATGAGTGTGGGTGAAATTTGGGATCCCACAGTCCATTATCTCAAATAGGGACAACAAGTTCTGAAGAAAATTTTGGTCAAGTCTCTGGTCAATGTTGGAAAATAAGCTCACTAAGTCCATGAATTTCCACCCACAAACATGATGGCCAAACAGAGATCATCAATAGGATGATCGTGTGTATTATGTGCATGTACAACTCAAAGCATCCTCGCACATGGGATGAAAGCCTTTCCTATGTCCAACATAGCTACAACTGATCTCTCCATAGCTTAAATTGCCACATCCCCTTTCAGGTGGGATTGTGATTCCATCCACTATGCCCCATTGATGTGGCCATACCATTGCCACTCAAGAATATTTTACTCATGTCCAATACGAATCTGGTAGGGAAAACAACTTCATTGAGTGCATTCAACATGTCCGCCAGAAGGTACATGACATGTTATACATAGCCAATGCTAATTACAAGCAACAAGATGTTCAACATCGAGTGCCGCATAGGTTCCAGGTGGGTGACAAAGTTTGGATACATTTGTAGAAGGAGTGCCTCGCTGGATCCCACCTTATCTTAATGGGATTATTATTAATGCTATGCTAAGATCCTGTTCAAAATATATAAATTTGTTTCTAAGGTTTTTCCTCCATGCAGTAAATAGAAGTAGGTGGTGTTAAGTGTTTTTGGTGAATTTTTGTTTATGAATTCTATTACATGACGTAAAACATGGAATGAAAACGTATAACCATCAGTCAACACCAGCAATTGTTGAACGAGTTCGCCCCTCCTGCGCTAGATCTCCTTGGATCAGCTCTATGGCTTGATCCCTTCTCATTAAGCTCAATGAATGAAACAAGGAGTACATAAAATGTTGAATAAGGGAATGATAAGTTTCTCCTACAAAGAAACATACAACTGCAAGTACATCTTTCCATAATCATGCTAGCCTTAAATCAATAATGTAACAATCAACAATCATTAGGCATCTTACACCAATATCCTAAACTCCAGCTTCAAGAGCTACAATTGCACTACAATACACCATGTAGTAAGAGAATAAATAATTATGAGAATTTACAACACTGATGAATTTGTTGCTTCAGAAAGAACATGGAGATAAAATCATCCCTGCAAGGCCATCTTCAACATCAAACTCCTCCATGATTTGTTTCCACACCATGGTTGATCATGGCACCCTTTGGCTTCAACCTAAAAAAATTCTTATCTAGAGTGCTCTATAGCTCTTGAGACATGTTCCATTGAGTCCCTAATACTAAAAAATGGTACCTTAGCCTCTTTCTACCTTTAATTTGGTCGAAAACTCCATAAGTTATGACTTCTCCAATTTTTTCCACAATTTTCTACCCAAATTTATCTAACTAGAGTTAACTCAGACTAAATAGCGCCAAAATATCATTCCCAACGTCTTTGGTGTCCCGCCATCTTAACCGCCAGATTATTGGTTAATCAACCCCACTTAATTGTTAGTTAACCTAGGATTAGTGCTAACCAACGCTCCATTAAAAATCTACATTAACTTAATAAAATGAGATTGGTGGTTAATTAATTATGGATTAGAGGTTAACAACTTTGCTTATGGATAAGTGCTTCACCTATTCTGTTGTGTTCATCGGTGTTGGTCTCATGTCTTGGAGGCTAGCCCATGGGGCGAGCCCCCTCTCCCCCCATCAGCGCTTTGTCTAAAGTTTAAATAAATGTGGAGATGAAATATAGTTAAGAATTATTGTATAAGCAAGTTGGTAGCGCAACATGCTAGTTGGGTGGAGGTCTCGTGTTCCACCCTCTCCCAGTCCTCTAGTCCATAAAAAATAATTTAATGCACCATGAGCGCGCATGTGGAAGCCCCTGGCTGCACCACGTGTCTCCTTCTTATTGGCCTTCCTGAAGCCAATACAAAACTGCCAACACACCAAAATTCGAACCAATGCACAGCTTCCACTTGGCAGTCTCCCATTAGCTAGAAGAATGCATTGAAAAAACATCATCCTACCCATTAACCTGCATAGTCATCATGCCACGTCAGCAGTACAGACTACTGACTGGGATCCCTGACTGTACTTTTGTTTACAAATTTTTCCTGTTTAGAAAAACATAAAAAACGTGTTTCTGGGAACACACAATGTCATTTTCGCATGAAACGAGTTGCATCAGATTCAGAAAGACGAACACTACATGGTATTTCAGGTTCCACACCAATCCGAAAAATTTGATTTTTGAGAAAAATTTATCTCTTGATCACTCTTCCCCACTGAAAAGGTTTTGGACCCCAAAATCTCTTTTTCAATAATTCAACTTATGATGGTTCAATTCCTCCAATCTTCCAAACTTGATCAAATCAACGCTTGTCCTGCCTTGACCTGTACAATCCTTTCCATTCCTTTTGGTCGCCACAACCATAAGGTGCATTGTATGGTGGAAGAGATTGTCATGAGACTCCATTGTTTAACCACTTTTTCCTTTCCCTTTTTTTTTGACATCTGATGTATGCTAATGTCACAAGAAAACATTTTTGCTGCAAAATATTTACCAAGGATAAAATCCAAAAATACTTTATAAAATAACCCAAACAAGTTTTTCATATTGAATACTTGATTAAATGAGTGCTTAACACATTAATTTCCTACTACATGTGTTTCTACTACTCATACAATGGTTTGAAAATTCTTTCCAAAATCATAATTGTAAATGCATTTTTTTAATATGGAAATAAATTGACATCTAAATTTTCCCATTAAAAATGACTATTCACAAGTCAAACTTAGGATTACAATGCTCTAAGCTAAACATTGTTGCATGTAAAGTGATTTATTTATGTATATCACCTTTTACAATAGTCCAACTATAGGACATGCAACTAGTGAAAAATAAAATTTACAACTTTAATTGGACAAATAGTCTGCCCAATTCTTACCCAACCAAGTGAACCCTCTATTTGTTATTCCTCTTTTTCTAGAGTTTCATCAGGTATGGCTGCATCTTGTGCCACTTTTTCCATGGTTTCTTCCTCTTCAGGCACATGCACAACTTGCTCGCCCTTTCCAAGATAAAGATGTGGATGTAATTTCCAAAATTTTGCAACCCAATGTCCACTGATTTTGCAATGAATCCAAAAATTTCTTTGAGCTCTTCTTGGCTCCCATTCCTCTAACTTTGGATTATATTTTCCCTTCTCGGGTTTCTTTCCAATATACATGTACATCCTTCTGAGAATTACTTCCTTCCTTTCCCACTTATATACACTATAGTTAGATGAAGGGAAAAAAGTACATGGAGATACATTCCTTAATAGGTTGTTCAAATTTTCATTTTGCTTCTCATATTGAAAAACGTTTGATACAACAAGATGATTATACCTCTTTTTTTTGTTCTTGGACTTGCTCTTCTTGCACGAAGAACTTTCATGGCGAGTAGGACTTGAATGGTGAGAATAAATTGATTTCTTTTCTTCTTCATATTTCCCATCTCTCCCTGGAGATGCCTTGAAATATTTCTTTTATTTGAAGAACCAACTAGGTACTAGTTCTGGATGCAAAGTCCAACACCTTGCTTCCTTATGTCCTCTTTTGTGACAAAAGGCACATGATACACAATAGCTATCATCAGAATACCATTATTCTATTGCAACATAACCCAAGCCTTCATACTTAGTTTTCTCTTTGGCTTCAATTGGGTTCTTGATGCCTTTTTGGTTCACACCAAGACCTCCTCCCTTGTAACCCATCTTGTACAAGAGCTTGAACCCAATTCCATTACCATACTTTTCAAAAGCTACAAAATAACTATCTTCAACACTTTTATGAAAAGAAGCAGTATAAAATTTATTACCAATGGTTCTATCTTCTGCTTGAAGGACAAAGATGCTTGCAAAATCCTTTCTTATCTTGGATGTGTCCACTTGGAATCTGTGGTTCTCTTCCTTCAGCTTCCCAAACTTAGGCACTAATTGAACCTCATCCTCTACATCATGTGGACAAAAGGAAAAAGCTTGTCTATATTATTTTTCTGAAGGACTTTTTATACATGCATCTTGCATGAAAGTTGTATAAAAACACAAAGTTTGTGGAAAGGATGGTGGCCTGAAACTATTATTGTCTCCTTCTTCCTTTGAAGAACATTCTTCACCTGGAGGTGGTGTAGAGATTTCACCATGCAACTTGGTGTGCCTCTCTTCATAGATGACCTTCACCATATATTCCATTTCTATAAAATCCTTTTTTAAGCCTTTACATCTTCTGCTTGTTAGGCTCTCCTCTTTGAAACATACTTTTGTTGAAGCCTCAATCTGGAACTTTGAGGTAGAAATGGTAGTAGAGACATGATCTCCTTTCCAAAATATTTTCTCCTCACTTGAGCTTAAAAACACACCACTTTCACAAAATGCAAGACCTTCTTACAGAAATCAAACCATGTGCTTTGATACCAATTGATCTAAATGGGATTATTAGTAATGCTATGCTAAGATCCTATTCAGAATATAAAAATTTGTGTCTAAGATTTGTCCTCCATGCAGTAAATAGAAGTAGGTGGTGTTAAGTGTTTTTGGTGAATTTTTGTTTATGAATTATGCTACATGACATCAAAAATGGAATGAAAACATATAACAATCATTCAACACCAGAAATTGTTGAAGGATTTCGCCCCTCCTAGGCTACATCTCATTGGATCAGCTCTATGGCTTGATCCCTTCTCATTAAGCTCAATGAATGAAACAAGGAGTACGTTAAATGTTGAACAAGGGAATGATGAGTTTCTCCTACAAAGAAACATACTATTGCAAGTACATCATTCCATTAGCTTGATAACCTTCAGTCAAGCATGTGACAATCAACAATCATTAGGCATCTTACACCAAGATCCTAAACTCTACCTTCAAGGTAAGCTATAATTGAACTACAATACACCATGTAGTACATGAATAAAACTATTATTCAATAACATAAAAAAGAAAGAAATATGAGAAGTTATGAAACTAATGAAGTTGTTTTTCCATAATGAACATGGAGAGCAGATAATTCCTCCAAGGCCATCTTCAACATCAAACTCCTCCATGAGTTGTTTCAACAGGACGGTTGATTATGGCACCATTTGGCTTCAACCTATAGAAAATCCTATATAGTGTGCTCCATGGCTTCTGAGATGTATTCCATTGATTCTATAATACTCAAAAATGGTACCTTAGCATCTTTATGCCTTCAATTTGGTCAAAAACTCCATAAGTTATGACTTCTCGAAGTTTTCCCACAATTTCCTGCACAAATTTAGGTAACTGGAGTTAACTCGGACTAGCTAGCACCAAAAACAACATTCCTGATGGATTTGGCAGACCCGCCAACTTAACCGCCATATTAGTGGTTAGTTAACCCCACATACTAATAGCTAACTCGAGATTAGCACTAACTGACGATCCATTAAAAATCTACATTAACTTAATAAAATGAGATTAATGTTTGATTAATTAAGGACTAGAGGTTAACAACTGCACTTATGGATAAGTGCTCCACTTGTTATGTCATGGTCATAGGTGCTAGTCTCATGGCTTGGGGGCTGGCCCCTTCTCCCCCCATTAGTGCTTTGACTAAAGTTTAAATAAATGTGAAGATGCACTATAGTTAAGAACTATTTTATAGGCGAGTTGGTAGCCCGACGTGATAGTTAGGCGAAGGTCTCATGTTCAACCCCCGCCCGGTCCTATAGTCCATAAAAAACTTTTTAATGTACCATGAGGGGGGCCATGTGGTGGCCCCTGGCTATACCACATTTCTCCTCCTCTTTGGCCTACTCGAAGCCAATACAAAACTGCCAACACACCAGAATTCGAACCAATGCACAGCTGCCACTTGCCAGTCTCCCATTAGCTAGAAGAATGCATTAACTAAAATTTGACCTACCCATTAACCAGCACAGTCAGCACGCCACATCAGTAGTAGGGACCGTTGACTGGGCTCCCCGATTGTAATTTTTTCGTACAAAATATTCCCGTTTAGAAAAAAAGACAGAACGCGTTTGTGGGAGCACACGGTGTCATTTTCACAAGAAACGAGTTGTGCCAGATTCCGAACAATGAGCACTACGTGCCTGTTCAGGTTCCACACCGATCCGAGAAAATTATTTTTTGATAAAAATTTAGCTACTAATCACCACCACAAGCTTCACCTACTCTGATATGGGTCATACACGTTCACTAAGGTTGTAGTAGTTAATTCCTTCAAGCTCAACATATTGGTCTGCACCCAGTTTTAAATGTAGATCACCTCTTACCATACTTTCCATCATTAATTGACACATCTGACGTTGCAGAAAAACTCACCACCACAAATTTAAACCTAGACTGCATGGAAAAAGCCAAAACTAGTGGGATTATGGACACACATATCAAGTTCAAAGACACTTTAATAGAGTAAACCTGGGGCAAATGCTGATCTCGAGGTTGTGAAGCAAGAGGACTCTTCAGGAAAGTGATTCACCCAGGACAAATTCAACGAAATTTTCACACCTCATGAGCTCTGTACGTAATGGGGATGATCTAAAAATGAATGCTATTTTTTTTCTATGCCAATTTCCTATCATATTATATAAACTTTTCTTAGCTTTGTTTTACTTATCCTTCATAGGTTTGTTTATGAGCATGTGATTGAGTCACAATGGAGTCAAGTGACCTTGGAATGTGAAACCAAGAGTCACACCATTGTACTATAAATGTACATCTTTGTATAATGGAAAATAAGAAAGCCTCACGCTTATCTTTCATTGTGTTGAGTCTCTTGTGTGTGTGTGTTCATCTTCCTCATACACCATGTGTGTGCTTCAACATGGTGTTTAACATGGTATCAGGCTGGCAGGTGATTCTTGTGCAGTCAAATTGATGAAGTATTATTGTTTCATGTTGTTGTATCTGCAAAAATTCTTGTCATTTTTGACACTCGAAAGATACAACATTCAAGAACTTATTTTGAAGGAAACTGACATTCAAAATCACATTTAGCGGCCTCGAAATTCGAGCTGTCACATACGATCTGGACGAGAGGTTTCTGCAGCAGAGTTTTTGCTGCCATTCAGAAGTGTTTTGAATAGGAGCAGCATTCAAAATCCCAGCATTCAGAAATTGGCAGCATTCAAGCATTGGCTTTGAATAAAGGCAGCACTGCCCATCTGAAGGTTTTCATTCTAATTTTTCTCTACAATTTCTGCTTATTAAAATCTGCATTTTCAAGAGCTGCTGGAATACTGTTTAAAGAGGGTTTCTAAAAGAAAAATTTCTGAGTTTTTCATTGGAAAATCTCTGCAAGTTTATGGCTTTTTAATGGAAAAGATTTATGAATACTGTTAAATTCTGCAATGGAGTAGATTGCTGTATATTTGAAAAAAAAAATCTGATGTTGTTTTAAAGTCTTGGGTCTCAGTCTTACTCCTCTGCTGCTGGAAGAAAATCTACATTTTCTGTTTGCTATACTATCGCCCTATAGCAATATTCTAAAAAAAATTCTGAGTTTTGGTGAAAATTTTGACAATTTTCTTGTTCGACTGTGGAAAAATTTCTAGAAACATCATTCCTTCTCTACATTTGGAAAAATTAAAATTTCCTCTACTTTCCTCTCTTTGTTGTTTGAAAAAAATAAAAATAAAATAAATATAATAAAATTAAAAAAAATTCTGAACCCCGTCTCTCTGACCCGCCTCACCCATTTTACGCAATCACAATCCCCGCCTCAACACATGGCACCACCTCCCCCTTACCCGTCCCTCTTCAGCCTGCTCAGGCCTCTCCAGCCTAGGCCCCAATAACCTGACTTGCCTCCTCCCATAGCTATTCCAACCAATATGCACACCGTCTCACCTACGCTCACCATCTAACACACGACCAACTCTGTAATGACTCTCCTTCCCAAACACTCCAACACGGCCCTCCTTAACTCGATTCCCCACCATCGCATACTCCCATCGCCCCCCTCTCACATTCGCTCACCCCATACTCAATCGCTCTTACCCTTCCAACTCAACGCGGCCTCCCCCACGCACAGATCTCCCGTCCACCCCTTTACGCACCCCCCTCTACCATTGTCACTCCACTCTCAACGCATAACCCAACCTTCTACACTCCTCCTGCCCTTACGCACCCACTCCCCTCACTTGGCTGCCTCTCTAGTCAACTTGGCTCTCATCCGGCCTGCAACCCCGCCCACGCTCTCATCTCTCGACTCCCCTGCAACTCGAACCCTACGCCATCACTCCCTCTCCCGCTCGACTGCACACAAATTCTCACAAAAATAATACCGCCCACATCACTAATATCATTTCCCTATTTTAAATTCGTTTTTAAATTTTTTTTTTAATATACCGCCCTCTCCCATACCACTCGCTCCCAACACATATATAATACCACCCATTTTAAATTCGATTTTAAAAAAAAAAAAAAAAAAATTTAATTCCCCTCACTTTAAATTCGTTCCTTTTTAATTTTTAAAATGTTTTTATATTAGTCCTCCTTCTCATATAATACCCTCCAATAAATTTCCCTCTGTCCTTCCCCAAATTTTAAATCTGCCCCTCCTTTTACATTAATTCCCCTCCCCCATAAATTTTCCTCCTTTTTTAAATCACTCTCATTTAAATTAATTCTCATTAATTTATTTTTTAATTAATTAAAAAAAAAAAAAAAAACAAAGAGAGAGAGGAAAGATATGAACAGCAGAAAAATGGAAAATGACATGTGAGCAGATGGACTGAATATTGTAGATTTACATTGTGATTTGTGGCATTGATTTGAAGGGTGATTTTCTGAAGAAATTTTACATGAGAAAACAAGTTTGCCATCAGTTTTTTAAACAGCTCTTTGAAGGAAAATTTAGTTGTCTTAAAGTCTTCTTGCATAGTGTTTTCAGCTGCACATATTTTGCAGAGATATGTACTGAGCTAACATTGTATTTTGAGTGGAATTTTCCTCTTCATTCATAGTTGGAATCAGTGAATTTGAGTTGTTGATGTAAGTGATTGCCCTCCATCATTTGAGGAGCAGATTTTGTACTTTGAGATTTCCATAGTTGGAAATTCTTTGGAGTCATTTGTATTTGTTGTTGAATCACATTGTAAATGGGTGCATTTTCGGTTGAAGCCGACACCCTTTCATTTTTTGAGCCTAAGTTGTTGAAAATGGCTAAAATCAATGAGGCATTAGAGTTGTTGAATAACCTCATTCATTCCAATGTTGATGATATGATAAAAATGAGCAAGGATGCTCTTTGTAATATTCAAAGTTGTTTGCTACATGCACAAGAAAAGATTGAGTTTTTGCAGTTGGAATCTCAGCTCCAACAAGAAGAACTTCAGCAAAAGAGTCACCATTCTGAACCTGTTTCTGTTCAGAACATTGTGAAGGACTCTCATCAGATGAAAGAAGATAAAGTTGCAGACGATTCACATTCAGTTCCTTGCACAAGAGCAGATGTACATGCAGATGCAACAGTTCAACCTGCACTTCTCAAGCCCATCATCAGACCTTGGGAAGAGCTTGTCCACAACAAGCACCGAACTAGTCTTGGATATGACAAGGATGTGTCCTTTCATATTCCAGACTACACCAAGCCCATCATATTTCAGAGTGCCGGATTCCTGTATGACAGTTCACCTGGAGCTGTTCCAGATCATGTTCCACAACAACAACAGATTGAGAAATGCCAACACTGTGATCGAGTTGGCCACATGAAAGATCACTGTTTTGATCTTCATCCATGCAAGCACTGTGGTCGGCACACCCACTCTTCAGACAGATGCTTCAGAAACAAGCCTCCTGCAAGAACCAAGATTCATCTTGGATGGATCGCTTCTTGGCAATGGGCATCAGCGGCCAAGAAGATGTTTACGACACATGTTAGAACTTGTTCACGGATATTGAGCAAACTTGCAGTTGAGTTTTCGCCATCATCTCACCTTGTCCCTGACAGGGGGGAAAATGGTGGTCATGTACAAACTTCGACGACAGATCAAGCGAGCCTGAGCCACAATCTCTCATTCCATGTTCAGAGTTGTAGCCAGCAGTTCAAGCGAGCCTGAGCCACAATTCATCATTCCGGATTCAGAGATGTAGCCAGAGACACGGATGCCCATGAGCATGCCTTCGGTTGGTGGATAACCTAAAACCATCATCTTTGGTTGGTGGATAACCTAAAACCATCACAGGTAGTAGACCTCCCTTATTTAGGTCGAAGGTCTCCCTTTCATATGAGGAACACTTCCTCTAGCAGAAGCCTTCAGCTTAGCAGCCTTTAGCTTCTTGCCAGCTTTGGTTGAGTTCCAGGAAATGCTTCAAAGCATTCCAGAGTTGTTGGTAATCCTAAAACCATCACAGGTAGTAGACCTCCCTTCTTTTAGGTTGAAGGTCTCCCTTTTTTATGAGGGACATTTCCTCTAGCAGAAGCTTTCAGCTTCTTGCCAGTTTTGGAAGAGTTCCGGGAACTGCAACAAGTTTTGCGTTCCAGTGTTTGTGGTCATCCTAAAACCACCTCTTTTTTCCAACATTTCAGAGAGTTGATTCATCCCAAGTGCTGCCATGTATACTTTGCAGATTTGTATTACAACTCTTTTCTTGGACTCACACATACCCCTTCGGATTAAGGGGGGATGTTGGAACACCTAATCCTACATGGGTAGGTGTGGAATGCGAAAAGTCACAATGGAGTCCAAGTGACCTTGGAATGTGAAACCAAGAGTCACACCATTGTACTATAAATGTACATATTTGTATAATGGAAAATAAGTGAGCTACACGCTTATCATTCATTGTGTGTTGA
>JAXQQM020080384.1:0-17351 GCA_034641835.2 Pinus albicaulis | reverse complement strand
TGTTCAACCACACTTTGTCAACGATCCCATAGCAGTACACCCCCATTTTTTCAAATGGGACTTATCATGTTCGAGGCTCGTGTCATCCAGATTTCATCGCCGATCGACAGTTTTTTATAATGATGTAAACCCATTCTGCATTTTATGATGTAAATGATCTAAGTAAGACCGTCAATGTATGTAACAACCTAGGTAAGCCTAGTATGTTGTTGATGATTTCCATCCTAGGAGGTTTTTTGTCTCACTGATTCATGAAAGTGATCGGCAGAGTTTTTCCCTCCAGCCTCACCCCAAAGCTAGGGTGGATTTTGTCATCAGCATGCTAAGTGAGTCCTAGTGTTTCTATCGAGTCCTTGTAAAAGTAGCCTGAGCTACTTGGTCTACTAGATCATGTGTTGAGTCGCAGAATTGGGTATTTATTTGAGGGTCTATACGAATGGTTTTTCCCCCTTTATGTATGTAAATGTATTATCTCATGTAAAAGAGGGTTGGAAAAATAATTATAATCCCCCCTTAGTCAATTAATTAAATTTTCTGGTCAATTAATTAATAAAATCCTGAACCAGAAATTTAATTAATTTAGGGTCCTAAATTAGGATTAAATCTTTAAAGGCAAAATTTGTGGGTCCTTGGAAAATGATTTTGACAGCCCCAGGCCAAGGGAATATTGAGAATTTTAAGAAATATTGGACCCTTGGGCCCTGGTGGTTAAGTCAAGGTCAAAATTTTGGGGTTCCCCAAAATTTTAATTTCAACGCTCCGGATTAAAAGATAATTAAATCTTTTGGATGGTTGAGATTATTTTGACGAGGATCATCCAAACTAGCCGTTAGAGATCTTGTCCTATAAATTTAGAGGTCTTTGTCATTTTTGAATCATCCGATCTCAGAATCGTGTACTTGTCTGGAAGCTCTTGTGAATTTTTCTTGATGAATAAAGCATAAAGACTTTGGGGTTACAGATCTTGATGTTCCTTCTCAAATTTATGTGGTGAATTGTCTCTGAATTCTGCTACTTGGTTTCTTGCGTTTTATGGTTGATGGCCTACATGGATTAATCTGCATATAGGTATCTTGTGCAGTTTTCTGGGTTTATGAAATAGCATTCTGATTTTTCAATGCATCTCATGTTGTTTTCTTGAATCTCTATCAGTCTAAAGCTCAGATCTAAGTGTGCAGGGAATTTTTTGTTTAAGATTGAGCGTCTGGGGAAGTCTTCGGTTGGACCAGCCGACTCTCAATGAACATAAATCTGATAAG
This sequence comes from Pinus albicaulis, assembly GCA_034641835.2. Taxonomy (NCBI): domain Eukaryota; kingdom Viridiplantae; phylum Streptophyta; class Pinopsida; order Pinales; family Pinaceae; genus Pinus; species Pinus albicaulis. Next base: position 16,092 of record JAXQQM020080384.1, on the reverse strand, counting down.
CTCTTGATTTGTTAAATTCCGGGTCAATCTTACGATATTTGGTTTTGCAGGGTCTTCTAAGGCTTGTGCCTCTCATTAAAATCTTAATCTCTGAAAATTGAGCTAAAATGGATTTCAGATCTAACTAGGAGGGTTTTAAATTTGTAAATTAGTGTAAATTTGTAATTTATTAGTGAGGGTTTAACTGTTTTTTGGTGTGTGTCTTCAGATCTGACGTGTGGTTGCAGGTTACAGGTTCAAATCGAATTTTTTTTTAAAGATCTAAGGCAGATCTGGCTTGTAAAGGCCAGATCTGGCCTCAGAGCTGCCACTGTGTGCAAATCTGAACATTATTGAGTTCAAGGAGCATATAAATCTGGGCATAAATTGAAGAAAATTCTGAGTTTGCTGGGGAATGTGAATGTATTGGGTTTATCAAGATTATTTTGCCTCTGCAAAACCCCTGTCCGTGCCCTAGTCTGTCCAGCCTTCACGCTGTCTCTGCCATCTGTCCAGCATCCTCAATCTGCTCCTCAAATCTGGTCGCCATCAAACCTGCACACATAAAAACAAACGCTGCCCTTTTCCTCCACGCTGTTCCATACCCTCATCCTTTTGGTTGCCGTCCTCCATTCCTGCTCTCGTCCAGCATTCACTTCTACGCTGCCCCATTCCTGTTGAGCCGTCTCTGCCATTTAAACCCTCGATTTCTTCAAACCTGTCCGCGTTCAAGCCTGCATCCTCCATCGATCCTTTCGTGCTCCTTTCTGCATCGACTTCGTCCAGCCTTCTCTGCATTTGCGTCGACCGACCTGCACATCAAACGGAAAATACAACGACAAATTCAAACAATAAAAATGCACACATAAAAAAACGTGAACCCTTAACGTATGATTTAATTTCTTTTCTTTTTTTTATGCGGATAGATTGGATTTTAGGCAAGGTTCGATTTCGTTTTGTTAGTCATTTTGTTTTGTTCGACTTTAGTGGAATTGTTAGCGTAGGTTTATTTTTGTCATTGTGGTTTAATTCTCGTTTTGATTTATTTTATTTTAGATTAAGTTTAGCTTATTTCTAACCTAGTTTTAAGTTAGCTAGTTGTTAACTCTAGCATAGCTTTAGGCTTAGTTTAATTTTACTTAGTTTTAACTTTAGTTTTTTTTTTTTAAATTTAGATTTTTTTTTTAAATTTTAATTTAGTTTTAACTTAGTTTTTAAATTTAGTTTAATTTTAACTTTAGCATCTTAACTTTTTAGAGCTTTGTTTAGATTTAGATTTTTAATTTTAGATTTAAAAAAAATAAATCCAAAAATAAAAAATAAAAAATTATAAAATTTCTCAAATGGGGGTTTTAAGTTTGTAAATTAGTCTTGTAAACTTGTAATTATTTCTTCGACTTTAGGGTTTGTTTCTGTATACAATTTTGGTTCTTTTGGGTTTATTGCAGGAGTGCAGGAAGCTTTTCTTGAAATATCTTTAAATCTGAGGGGGATTTGACCTCAAGATTGGGTCAGCTTCCAGATCCGGGCACATATTAAAGGAAAAGATTTTTGGTGTATTTAATCAGCGTAAAAATCTGAGCTTAATTAAGGAAAATTCTGAATTTGCTGGAAGATTTGTGTGTACTGGGTTCAAACGCTGTTCATCCCTATTCAACCTGCTTTTCTCTGCGTCAAACCCAGCCACTTTCTCTTCACATTCTGCGTTGAGCGATTTCATTTTCTTTGAGTTTGGGTCGATTTCTGTCTCTGAGCCTTCATCGACTCCTTGCTGCCCTCGATTTCTTTATGCCCTACCCGTCTCTCATTACCGTCCATCCAGCTCTGCATTTATTCGTTTCTCTCTGCAATCGAACTTTTCACTGCATACCCGTCCAATTCCTCCACGCATCAAACCCTTTGATCTGTTGACCCTAGCTCCTCATGTCGATTTAAACCCTCGCTTCCTTGCTTTCCTCAGCCGTCCAAGCCATCTTCTCTGCGGCATCTTCACTCATCGATCCTGCTACGTCTTTGCTCCCGTCGATCGCTCAACCTGCAAAAACATCAAAACAACAAACGCACGCCTTTAGGACTGCACATCTCTTCTATTTCGATCGATCCGCCTTCACACAGTCGTGTCCTCCTCCAGCCGGCGGCATATCGGCCTGCACAAACGAGATAAACAAATAAACGCAATCATAAAAGATCAAATACGGTATATGCGTTCTTTCTCATCGGGCTCGTTTTGGAAGGGTTTAGTGTTAAACGCAGATTTGTGAATAGTTGTAGTTTGATTTGTTAGATTTCAATTTAGCTTCAATCATAGTTTTAATTCGGTAGGCTTTGTTCGATTTTAGATCTAGCTTAGTTTTAATTTAGTTCTAAATTTAGATTTAGATTTTTTGAATATTAAATTCGAACCTAACTTTAGTTTTTTTTTTTTTTTATTTAGATTTTTTTAAATTTTCATTTAATTTTAACTTAGTTTTAAATATAGTTTAATTTTAGATTTTAATTTTAGTCTGCTTTAGTTTAGCCTTTAACTTAGACTTTGGTCTTGTTTAGATTTAGATCTTTAATTCTAGATTTAAAAAATAAAAATAAAAATAAAATAAAAAATATAAAAAATTCCAAAAAACTCTAAAAAATTTAGAAAATTTCAAAAATATAAAAATTTTAAATAGTCATTGAGCCTTTTAAATTTTTATCTTGAGATTGACTATATAAAATTGTTGATTTGTCTGGATCGAAATTAATTGAGCATTTTAAATCCTGGCATTTTCATTATTCATGGTTGTGGTGTTTTTAATTGAATATCATTGATCAATCGTGTTTCCATAAGCAGCAGTTAGTCATCATTCACTAGTTTATAATTGCATAACGAGATCTTGTTTGACTCCATAAGGCACTGGTCTTAAAAGTGAAATCTAATCTGTGGAATCTCGTTTATTCTGTCAAGTACTTGATGTTCTAGCTGTGTCTCCTAGATTTATCCTTCATTTCTAAAAGGGTCTACCTCCCTTAGCCTGCAAGGAGACAGCTCAAAGAGAGAGATTGGGGATAAAGGTGACAGCCCCCAGTCTGAGCCGTTGTCGCGGTGCCCTGAACAATCTGTGCGACAACACAGCCTTAAGACAGTAGCGGGACAAGTGGAGCATTGGGTGCATAGATCACAGATGAAGCAGAGGCAGAGGCAGATCTGGAGGCTGGGAGGAGCAACGCAGAGCATAGTAGAAGCAGTAGCAGCACAGACGCTGATGTGACTTCAGCAGTGCAATGCAGTAATACTTATGTAGTGCAGAGCTGCAGCAGCGCAGAGAGCTTCAGAGGGACAGCGCAGTGCAGCAGCAGCGTGATAGATTTCATCACAAGGAGCTGATGTGACTTCAGTAGTGTAGAGGGAGTTTGATTACGGAGGCAGAGTTGTAGTTGTGCATCGTTCTTTAGATTCCTGCACAGATCTGTAGCCTATGGAGCTTCAGTGATGAGGATGCAGCCCATCTAACTTGTCTGTGAAAGAGTGGACAGGAGATTCAGTTGTTTCTCTCAACAACTGAAGTTGCAGTGCAGCAGATCAGCAGTGGCAGTGCTATGAGCAACACAGATCCAGCATATTGAGAGGGAGATGTAGTACAGTGGTTGCAGTGGCAGTGGCAGAGTCATGGGCAGCAATACAGAATGGCAGCAGCAGTGCAGAGTTGAGTGGCAGGAGGCCAAGCGTCAGCAGCACAGAACCAGTGCCCAAAATCATGTAATGCATAAGTGTGATGTATTGCTAGAGCACACCCTTGATGCTATAAGAGGGAGTGCTGAGATTTTGTGTATTTGGGGTAGCATCAGTTGTGCTCTAGGTCCCAAATTTTGAGGAAGGACTAAGAGTTCACCTGATCTAGAACACCCATAAATAGATTTGGGAAATTTCATCTGGTTTAGGAGATATTAAATCAATTAATTATTTTAATGTATTTCCTAAGTTAAAACTTAGGAAAATAAAATAATTCAAGTGAATTTAATTAAACATGTGATGAAATTGTCTTAAGTCACATGGATCAAGCTTTCTTTTAATCTTAGCCATTGATTAAAGATTTAATCTTGGTCATTGATTTGTCAACGAGAAAAGTATAAAGGAAAGGCTTGGGGTCATTTGTAAAACACACAAAGGCAAAGCACTGAAGCTAAACGAAGATTCTAAGGCGGGGTTGCTGAGAATTCTCAGAAGTGTTTCAGTTGCAGAGAGGGGAATTTAGACCAAGGGGATGCTCTGATCCCGAGGTCTATAATACACAAGAAGCAGAGAAGAGATCAACAAGGACAACGCAGAAAAAGGCAGCAGCGGCAGCAGTAGACGGCAGCAACAGTAGCAGCGGACGACAACAGCAGCAGCAGATGGCAGCAACAACAACAATGTCTTCAAGGGGTAGCACTGGGGTTTCTAGGCCTAGATCTCGCTGAGTTCTGTAAATCCCGTTTGAGGGTGTGAATCAGTCAGTATTTGTGGTCTTGGATCAGCCAGGTGCTGCAGATCTAGAGTTTTCTCTGTAGGGTTTTCCAGATCTGGAACCCAGAGTTGTGTATTCAGAAATATTCTTAATAATAGAAACCTCCAGCAGCCAAAGACCAATTTTCCCACCTTGGGTTTTTCCGGGGACAGTTTGTCCAGAAATAAATGTGTAATATCCCTAATTGAGAAACATACAGCTCTAATACCACTGTAATATCCCCAAAGGAAAATCAAGTAGCTTTGATACCACTGTAATATCCCAAATTGGGGAACTCAGTAGAGCATGCACTTAAAAACGCATTTTAAGAAATGTATGCCATAAAAAACGAAATCAACACTTGGATTCATTAGATCTAACATTATAGCATCTAAATCCAAGAGGAGAGCAAAAACAAATCAAACTAGGTGAGGTAAACAGACCTCCCACACCTAGTATAGCTGAAAAACACTAAATCCCCAAAACACTGCTACACATAATTATTACATGAAAGAGACCGCACAGTCTTATGAGGGTTTCAACTTAGAAATTGTAGAGACAATTAGATCTGCTCATATATTAATCAATCATGCTTACAAACTGAGATCTAGTCTCCTTATTACAAATAAAAGAGAACCAGGTAAGGGTTTCTTGACATACACTCCAAATACAATGGTGATCTTCAGAAATAAACTGAATAATCACTGCAAACTGAAGCATAAGAGTGTAGAAGGCTGAAATATAATAGATCTGGTGTAGATCCCCTCAAGGTCTCCTCCCATGAAAGGATGAACCCCTCAATCACAAGGAAACACTGCAAAGAAGCCACAAGATCTTCTGCTGAAGCTGCCTTCAAAAATAACGCATTTCCTGGCTGGAACAGCGCTGGAAATGATGGGAAATGTATGGCCTAGTGCCACAGATCTGAATTGTGCCCAAGAACTCTCCAAACAGATCTCCCAAGAGAAGGAAACCTTCCTCCTATGAGAAAATAGCTCAGAAAGTGGGGTTCTAACCCCTCCACTGCTGCATCCTGCAACACAACACAATAACCTGTAGAAACTGCGCTGATGAAGGAAGCTGTAGCTTGGCCTAAAAACCTGAATGTGGAAATGAATACAATACTCTTCCAAGAGGCCCCTCAAGGAAAGAGGTGGGATTCCCGTTCGGGAACACCCAGTGCTAAACAATACTGCAACCCTGCTAAACAACAAGGGTAAGCTAATAGTCTAAGCAGACCACTGTCAAAATAATAATCTCAAACATAAACTCATATGGCTGCCATCCTCTTTCTTAAATAGAATATGAGCTTGCTTGCCCTTGGCCCCACTTAATTAGGTCATTTCCTTCAAGAGATCAATCTCCCTCCAAAACTGCGTTATTTCTTCATTAATCTCCACTCCTCCATAACAACACTGTTGACTTGGTCAAAGTTGACTGAATCAACATGATCCAACCCTGTTCACACTTAGAGCTACTTTATTTAGTTGCTAAAATGGGTCTATTTTCACACTTGAAGTGTTTTTATTGCTACTAAGGAGACTTATGGGCCTTCCCACCCACTTATTCACCTACCTAGTGATAAAACAACTATAATATTCCATTCAGCTTGAAGGCTAAATTTTTGGAATATTACAGTGCTCCCCTCCACAATGTTGCTTGTCCTCAAGCAACTGTATAAGGAGAGAAAAATTGTAATATCCCCAAAGGGAAATAACCAGTAATACACAGAAATATGCCAGACAGATATAGAAACTACAATGCTGGAACCAGATCATGGAACAAGTACACATAGAATGCCAGAAAACTGAGCCATTTTATTAATCTGAAAGTACATAGAGAGGAGTACAAGAAAATCAGAATGAGTGCACCTATCCTTGCCCTAGGCAAGTGGAGACCCTCTCAGACAAACAATGGTTGCAAATAAGGACAGCGTCCTAGCTGGCTGGAAACTGCTCTGAAGACTGAAGCTGGAATGCACTGGAACTATGAGCTGAAGACTAAAAGATAGCTGATATCAATCCTCCAAACCCTCACCAATGAAAACGCTATCCCTGCTAGTGACAGCGCAGAAACAGATGGAGTGCTAGTCACAAGAACCTCCAGATGAGTGGATCAGCTCCTAAATGCTGGAAAACGCTGTCAAGCCCCTCTCACACAATCCTGATCACCAAATCAGCGTCCTCCCTGATGGATCTGCGTCCTGTATGCTCAGATCTACTGGATCTGAAGCCTCCAATCCAGATCTGCGTCCTATCCCTCCAGATCTGTGTCCTCCTAGATCAGATCTGCTGTTATCCCTTCAGATCTATGCTGGATCTGACAATATCTCTTCAGATCTGCAACCTCCAAGGCTGGATCTGATGTTATCTCTTCAGATCTAGGCTGGATCTGCCAATATCTCCTCAGATCTGCAATATCCCAAGCTGGATCTAATGCTATATCTCCAGATCTGCACCCTACAGAACTAGATCTGCAAATACCCTTTCAGATCTGTAATCTCCAAGTCTGGATCTATCAATGTGCCTTCAGATCTGCGTTCTTCTGTCTCCTAGAACAGCGTCCTCTCTCTAAGCCTGATCTGCGTACTTTCTTCTCCTGGAACAGCGTCCCTCCTTCTCAGATCTGAACTGCGTCCTTCCTGGAACAGCGTCCTCACTCTAAGGCTGATCTGCGTCCTCTTTTCCCCTGGAACAGCGTCCCTCCTTTTCTCAAAGATGTGATCTTTAAAGACTGGAATTATGATATTAGGCTAGTTATGAAGAACATGGGTTTGTTTTTTTTGTTTTTGGTTGAGCGAAGACATGGTGAAGGTGAAAGCAGTTCAAAATAAAGGGTGAAGAGCCTGCAAATGAAGGAATGTTTCAGTTGATAGCAAAGGACAAAGACAGCTTTAACCCATTGGGCTATGGAGTCATAGGAGGATTTAATTGGATAGAAAATTCAAGAAGGATCCATGGAGCAAGTCATTTACATCAAAGGATCTCTTAAGGTGATTAATGGAGTGAAACAAATAGGCAGTGAAAGACTTAAACAAATGAAAAAACAAAGCACAGTCTAAGATCAAGTAAGTACTTTTAAACTAGCTTGCTTTCAACATGTACTTAAGGAGAAACACAAAAGTATTTCTGTTCATCAGGTAAGTGCTTTTAAACTAGCCTGCATTGAAGTACTTTCCATCAGAAACATTTAAAAAACAGTTCAAACAGCCTAAGATCAGGTAAGTGCTTTTAAACCAGCCTGCTTCAGCATATTCGATAAGGGAACACAGATGATAATCACAAAGAGCAATCTAGATCAGCTAAGTACTTTTAAACTATGCTGCATTGATAAACTCCAAGGATAACAAAGAGAACATTCATCTCAAAGAGCTATCTAGATCAGGGAAGTACTTTTAAACTAACCTGCATTAATAAACTCTTCAAAGAGGACATTCAAATGAAGAAAACATAGAAGATAAAGCTTTCAGTAAGAGTAGGGTACCGTGGAGAGTATATCCTAACTCTATGTTTGCTGCTCTTTATCATAGAAAGTGAACAGAGTGAAAACATTAAGTAAAACAACAATTGACAGTAAGGAACACATCACCATTGACATAGTTTCAGAATTCCATGAATCAACAGCTTGTATTGATGTTCAAACCAGTTACAATCAGCAAGCCCGGTGGGTCTCTACAGCTTTGAACTTCTCATATCAGCTTATGTATCTTTCAATTACAGAACAGGGCATCAGTGGCTCCAGAATGACTATTACATGCGTTCAGATGTCCCGAGACCAACCTTTTTCTCATCTTCTACAGAGGTATTTATAGAAGAATGAGGCGGTGGTAAACTATGAAAAGATCTGTTTGGATCAATTAATACAGAAGATGACTCTTCGGTACTTTGAGGGCCTCGATCAAGAAATCTACAGGTGTTCATCAGCATTAATTGATGTTCACTTACAATTAAGCTCAGTGGGAGCTTTTTGCCGTCCTTTGAAGCTCGGTGTCATGCTGGAGTGACTTTATTTCTACTTCCCGAGATGAAATGATCTAAATATCTTCTTCTGAATTGTTCTTTAATCTTCTCGAATGGTTCTGCCGACAATTAGAGACAAGATAGCTCAATTAGTATTAATTGTTCGGCGGTCTTTGATCTCAACGAGACTGCAGGTGTCTTTGGAGCTGTAGAGGGTTCAATTAGCCTCTTCTTATAGCGGTGGGGAATTTCTCAGCTTGACAGATGTCTTCGCTCCTTCCCCAAACACTTTACTTTGCTTGAGATCTGTGTTTGGGTCTTCAATCTCCGGTTCTGATATGTTTTGTCTTCGGCGCTGATACTCTTTAACTGTTTTTGAATTAAAACAATGTCTTGTTGATGTGTAGGGGCCGCGCAGGCCTTTATGTGCTATCAATGCTTATGAAACATTGATAAAACTTCGAATCAAAACCTGCAAAATACAAAAAATTTGTTATAAAATCTTGCGTATTTGGTTTTACTACTTCAGAGGCGTAGGAAGAGAGCAGGACCGTCAGATGGCATCATCCAACGGTGGAGATTAACTGAGAGGAATTTTAAATGACGCGGGAGGAAGAATAAAACAGAACCGTCGATCGCGCGATGAGCAACGGTGGGGGTGATCTGGGACCGTCCGATCTGGACACGTGGACGGCCCAGATTTAATCAGAGGATCGCAATCGGCAGGTCGCAGCAAAGGGGATGCGATTGGAACGCAGCGATGCGATTGAGCGCAGGTCGTCCGATCATCAGGGAGACGGACGGCCCAGATTTAATCGGGGATCGGCAATCGGGAGGGCAGCAACAAAGCATGCGATTGAAACATTGCGATTGTGCGCGGGTCGTTAGATCTGGTCTAGATCAACGGTCCAAATCCTTTAATTCTTTGCACCGGTGGGACCCTTATACTTTGTGAGAAACCCATAAATTTCAATAAAAACCAAGGTTTTGAGTGGATCGGGTGGAATATATATATGATAGGCTGGCGCCCGATTGCGGGGCCACTGGGTGTATGGAGTACCATGGGCCCGGGGCTTTATATAACTAGGGCCAATCGCAATCGGAACATTCGGTCCCGGTCTTTCAATCAACCCATTTGTAACTTCTCCGATGTGATTGCGCATCGGTCTTTTTGATCTACCCATTGTGAATTCTCCGATTGCGATTGCGCGATCGGTCTTTTTGATCAACCCATTTTATTTAAACACGTGATTTTGGCATTTTAAAACAAACTTTGGAAAAATGGGTTTTCAAGTTTTACACAGAAAAATATTGATCAGAAAGGGATTTTTCAATGGTTTAGCGCCCGATTGCGGGCTTATGGGGTAGATGAAATGATAATACGATTTGCGGTTTAGGACAAAGGGGTTGATCGCAATCGGCATTTTGAAATGGCTCACAAACATGCACACTTTGAATCTTTCCGATGCGATTAGCGCTTCATGGGTTTGGCGCTTGGTTTTTATGATGAGGGCGTATTGGGGAAGTGGTTTGGAAACTCAGGCCAAGGGGCTTAAACCCTTAATAGAGAAATGGAGTTTTTTACACAGATTTTCAGTGATTTTCATAGGTTTCTGAGGGTTTCAACAGAGTTCGAAAGAAGTTTGGAACTCTGCAAAGGAAAATTTATATGAAAAGAGGGTGAGGAAAATGGAGAACAAAGGAAAATGATGAAAATATGAAGGTTAGTCTCTGAGAGGAAGAAGGGGAAAAGGAGGAGGATATTGCAGCAGTCTTCTCATGGAATTTTTAGCAGAATTTTGAGTTTCTGAGAAATAACAGTGAAAACCTTGAGACATGAGCATGAGGTCGTGTACAGGCTTCAAGAGATAACATTTTGGCCAGGAAAGTGTTTCTTGAAGGCTGAAAACATGTTTTGGCCACCTTTTGATAGACCAAAATTTACAGGTGGCCAACAGTGGCTCCACTTGGGGATGGTGCCTTCTTGAAGGCATCAAGAACTTCAGAACTGCATTCTCTGGGAGGCTGATCAATGCCTCGTTCTTTGGGCTGTTGTCTTTGCTGAAATGATCTTATTCTGGCTGAAAAAAGGTTAGTAGCATTGAAAAACAATGAATCTTCATCAATACAGACTTTCTACCTACCCAATCCTACTGATCTAACATTTTTTCTTCATTTAGAGTGCACTTGGACTGGCAAACTCTTTTTCAACATTTTATTCTTTTGAAAATAGGAAATCTAATCTAATTCTACCCCTTATTTCTCCCTGAACTCAAATTAAACAGTTGAGCTCAGATGTTTCTCTACCTAATCTACTGTCTGTTGGGATTAAACTGTCCAACAGATTTCATTCTCTAGATTCTAAGACAGAAATTCAAAAACAGTCAAGTCAAGATTGAACTGTTTGACTTGCTGTGATCTATGGCATAAAAACAAGCTGCACATAGACTATTAAAAATAAAAAATTGAAGGTTTGAAATATGAAATTTTTTTGTAGCATCCTTCTTCTTATTTGTGGCTCAAGTTTTGAGCTTGTTAGAGCCACTTGCTTTCCTTGATTTCAGCTCTGGTTCGAATTTGTTTGAGCTGTTATTTCTTTCTTTCTGGTTCAGATTTTGAGTTGATTAGAACTAGATTTACAACTTTATGACTCAGAAAAATAAAACAAATTTGAGTCATCTCTTGCTTGGAAACTTTAGGTTCAGGTTTTGGGCTTGTTTGAACCTTTCTTTTCTAGCCTAATCTATCTACTAATAAGCCAAGTTTAAACAGTTTGGCAAATCCAATTCACTATCCTATCAGCAGAAAAATTTAAAGCTAATTAGTCAAGATTAAACAGTTTGACTAACTAGAAGCGTGTTTTTTGAGGAGTGGCATTTGAGCTTGCACACTTTCAGATTTTCTCTTTTTTGGTATGGGGCTATACCTTTATTATTTTTACAATCAGCCCTCTTTTCTATCTTTATTGTTTTTGTATTTTTTCTTTTTTCTTCAAAGCAGAAAACAACAACTAACTACATGCTCATAAGTGAGCTTTATTGACATCCCTATCTAGCCTATTCTAAACATGGAGTATTTACATATTCATATGATACAAAAGTGCCAATGCAGCCAGCTGAGTAATGTCAAGAAGAAGTAGTAACTCTGGCTGCTTATCAGGGGTATCCATAGAATATTTTGAAGATTAGTCTTCAAAATAAACACTATCACAGAAGGTGACAACTTTTCATGTCTCTGGCTCTTGCAAAGGATCACTGCTTGATAATTTGAGCCATTTGGTATTTCCACACACTCTTCCATAGGATCAACAAAGAAAAGGTGAAGGTTCTCTTCTTTTTGGTCCTCCATATCTGGTAGATTGTCTGCTTCCAAGACTTCAACTTTGAGGAGTGTAACTTCAGAAATTTGCTTGGAAGCTTCATCATTCTTAACAGAAAAGGAAGAAGATTCCTCTTGAGAAGATGGTATATCCTCAGTAGGACAGTCTTATATTTTTTTTTCTCCTTCATCTTCATCATCTTCTGAACTGGAGGACTCATCATATTTGACAGTGTTGTCCTCTTGTGGCCCTTGTATGCTCGTATTCAGTGGACTAAATTCTGTGAAGAGGTTATTATATTCTTGAGCAGGGGATTACTTAAAGGTTTCCTCTTTTTCAAGAGAAGGCTCCTTGATTTCAACCTTCTCAAAAATTTCTTCGGTTCTTTCCTCCTTATCCTTTGAGCTAAAAGTCTGCTGATTCCCAATCATATGGAAACTATTACTGATGATCTGAAATGAAACAGAGCAAAGATCCAATGAATCTTCACTTGCTTCTAGACTTTGAAAACTTTCATCATCAGTATCATAAAGAGTCTACACTGGCTCATTACTTCTTCGAGGAAACTGATCTTCCTCCCCTAAATTTGCTAATGATGATCCTGCAAAATTAACTTCTGTTTGGGAAGCATCATCACTAGATAGATCAAAGTTAGGAGAATCACGAATATAAGTAATACTACCAATAAAACATACTGGGTTATCAGTAGGTCCTTCTTCATTCTGATTTACAAATGAACTTTCTAAATCTGTACAACAAAGTTCTCTATGTGAATGGGCAAGAGTGTTTGTTTCGCAAAAAAATTCAGAGAGCGGCTATTTATTTATAATCTGATCTATCTCTTTTGCTGTCAAAGGAGAAGATGTTTCTATGTTCCTTTGAACAAAAGGACAACAGTTCTCTGTTTCTTGTGAAGACTGATTTTGAGGCTGGATGTCTTTTTGAGCCTCGGCTATAAGGGATGATGAATCATTATCTAAGTTTTCAGGAAAATCTTGAGGAATGTTCTTTATTTCTTGTTTGTTTTCTTCCTCAAGTGATTCATCTATGTTCTTAAAATTTTTCAATAGTAGATTAAAAGCATGAATTGCTGCTAAAAGATCTTCAGGATGCATCTCTTCCAAATCTTCCTCATTATCTATAATGTGTTGGGTAACGTTTTGTGATGGATCATAATATATTGCACCCAATGATAATGATGTAGCGTTTTCTTCATAGTTCTCATAGAACACATATTCAAGGTCTCTTAAAGAAAACAAACTACTAGATCTTAAGCATTCATACCAATCCCTAGCTTTTCCTTCTAATGTTAACATGAAAATTTTCATTAGGCAGTCTTCATGCCATTCAAATTTCAACCTCCATACATGTATATGAAATTTGATGAGATGTAATAGAGGGTCATCAAAATTTTCACCTTGAAAAACAGGCAGGTTGTCATCCCAATTCACTTGGGGCATCTTATGTGGAAACCCAGGGATATGATCTCTACTCATTGGGGCATATCTTTGTTGTATTCTTGGAATCATGTTTGTAAATCAAGAAAGAGGTCACTGTGTCTGGTCAATCAGTTCAGGGTCTTCTACCAGTGGAGTCATTTGGTCTTCTGGGAGTTTCAGAGTGTGGAGTCGCCAGGTGGAAAATTTTTCGCTCCTAAGGAGGTAAAACGTTTTATGGTTCCACCACCATATGATTCTTGTAGAGCTATAAGATTCTCAGGAACTGAATTAGCTCTCAAGGGTGATCTGAAAACAGTTGAAGATTTAATCTTAGGAGACTTCCTAAGGATGCTTTCTAGGTTATCAACTATCTCAGGTGGATCAGGGTCAGGATGGGCTCTAGTGTGAATCTTTCTAGGAGCCACTATGCTGTAATTTTTTAGACCCAAATAACAAGAAAAGTTCAACCAGGTATGACAATCTTTGAGAGGTTAACTAATCTATTTTACACAAATTTCAATCCTACAGTCCTCTGACTGAGTTTGAAGGATAGTATAGTAATGAGGGTTCTTCTCAGTGGAGTCTTAAGGTCTGTTCAGGATTGTGGAGTCGCCAAGTGGAAGTTTTTAGCTCCTTTTCAGAGGTAAGAGGTGTTATGGTCCACTACCATGTTTATTAAATACCAATATGAAATATTTTTGGGTTTTTCTGAGTTAATTTTCAGTTAGCAAGGGATATCTGGTATCTTATGATTGTCTTCTAATCGAAGAAATACTCAGGAGTTCCCCAGTGGAGTCGCCATTATGTTATCACTTTGTAATTAGCAAGATTGGCAAAGTCCAACTGCAGAGGTAACATCAAACCGCTTTGGGATTCAAGGATCTAGCCCTCCTGAATCCAGAGAGGGATCTCTCTATAAATGAGTTCAAATATGTGATCTTTAAAGACTGGAATTATGATATTAGGCTAGTTATGAAGAGCATGGGTTTGTTTTGTTTGTTTTTGGTTGGGCGAAGACATGGTGAAGGTGAAAGCAGTTCAAAATAAAGGGTGAAGAGCCTGCAAATGAAGGAATGTTTCCGCTGATAGCAAAAGACAAAGACAGCTTTAACCCATTGGGCTATGGAGTCATAGGAGGATTTAATTGGATAGCAAGTTCAAGAAGGATCCATGGAGCAAGTCATTTACATCAAAGGATCTCTTAAGGTGATTAATGGAGTGAAACAAATAGGAGTGAAAGACTTAAACAAATGAAAAAACAAAGCACAGTCTAAGATCAAGTAAGTACTTTTAAACTAGCTTGATTTCAACATGTACTTAAGGAGAAACATAAAAGTATTTCTGTTGATCAGGTAAGTGCTTTTAAACTAGCCTGCATTGAAGTACTTTCCATCAGAAACATTTAAAAAAACAGTTCAAACAGCTTAAGATCAGGTAAGTGCTTTTAAACCAGCCTGCTTCAGCATATTCGATAAGGAAACACAGATGATAATCACAAAGAGCGATCTAGATCAGCTAAGTACTTTTAAACTACGCTGCATTGATAAACTACAAGGATAAAAAAGAGAACATTCATCTCAAAGAGCTACCTAGATCAGGGAAGTACTTTTAAACTAGCCTGCATTAATAAACTCTTCAAAGAGGACATTCAAATGAAGAAAACATAGAAGATAAAGCTTTCAGTAAGAGTAGGGTATCGTGGAGAGTATATCCTAACTCTATGTTTGCTTCTCTTTATCAGAGAAAGTGAACAGAGTGAAAACATTAATTAAAACAACAATTGACAGTAAGGAACACATCACCATTGACATAGTTTCAAAATTCCATGAATCAGCAGCTTGTATTGATGTTCAAACCAGTTACAATCAGCAAGCCCGGTGGGTCTCTACAGCTTTGAACTTCTCATATCAGCTTATGTATCTTTCAATTACAGAACAGGGCATCAGTGGCTCCAGAATGACTATTACATGCGTTCAAATGTCCCGAGACCAACCTTTTGCTCATCTTCTACAGAGGTATTTATAGAAGAATGAGGCGGTGGTAAACTATGAAAAGATCTGTTTGGATCAATTAATACAGAAGATGACTCTTTGGTACTTTGAGGGCCTCGATCAAGAAATCTACAGGTGTTCATCAGCATTAATTGATGTACACTTACAATTAAGCTCAGTGGGAGATTTTTTCCGTCCTTTGAAGCTCGGTGTCATGCTGGAGTGACTTTATTTCTGCTTCCCGAGATGAAATGATCTAAATATCTGCTTCTGAACTGTTCTTTAATCTTCTCGAATGGTTCTGCCGACAATTAGAGACAAGATAGCTCAATTAGTATTAATTGTTCGGCGGTCTTTGATCTCAACGAGACTGCAGGTGTCTTTGGAGCTATAGAGGGTTCAATTAGCCTCTTCTTATAGCGGTGGGGAATTTCTTAGCTTGACAGATGTCTTCGCTCCTTCCCCAAACACTTTACTTTGCTTGAGATCTGTGTTTGGGTCTTCAATCTCCGGTTCTGATATGTTTTGTCTTCGGCGCTGATACTCTTTAACTATTTTTGAATTAAAACAGTGTCTTGTTGATGTGCAGGGGCCGCGCAGGCCTTTATGTGCTATCAATGCTTATGAAACATTGATAAAACTTCGAATCAAAACCTGCAAAATACAAACAATTTGTTATAAAATCCTGCATATTTGGTTTTACTGCTTCATAATCGTAGGAAGAGAGTAGGACCGTCGGATGGCATCATCCAACGGTGGAGATTAACTGAGAGGAATTTTAAATGACGCGGGAGGAAGAATAAAACAGAACCGTCGATCGCGCGATGAGCAACGGTGGGGGTGACCTGGGACCGTCCGATCTGGACACGTGGACGGCCCAGATTTAATTGGAGGATCGCAATCGGCAGGTCGCAGCAAAGGGGATGCGATTGGAACGCAGCGATG